>VYXC01000811.1:446707-511055 GCA_013397175.1 Platysteira castanea
CGGGTCTGCCCCCGCAGCTCCAGCGCTGCGGGCGCTGCCACGGCATCGCTCCGGCCCCGCAGTGCCCGGGGCCGGCTGTGGCGGCGGGCAGCGGGAACGCGACTCCCCGCGGGGCTCAGATGGGCGGCGGGAGAAGGTCTGAAACGGAGGAGAAACTTTGTGCGGGCAGGGGCCGGGATGGGGCGGGTATCCCAGCGCCGGCAGCGCGGCGGTGCCGCAGGCGCAGGATGCAGCTCCGCGGTCAGCGCTCCGGTCCGGAGGCGCTCCTCGGTGCCGCTCCGCCGTCCCCGCCCTGCGGGGCTCCCCCGTGGGCGCCCCCCGCCGTGGCTCGGCGCCGAGGCCCCGCGTCGCCACCCCCGCAGGTGGCTCGGTGGGGGATGCTCGGTGGCGGGGCAGCGCCGTTCCGGCACCGAGTGGGGAGCCCGAACCTCTCGACGAGAGCGTCGTTTGCCGGCAAAATGCGGCTTTTTGGGGGCTTGCGCGGGGGTGTGCGGGGCAGGGATCAGGGATCCGTGACTGCAGCTTGTCCGTTCGCATGCAAAAGAACGGTTCTGCCTGTTCCTGTAGACAGGTACCGAGTCCGGGTAGGGAGAGCGTTGGTGTTTGGGTAGCCTTGAAGCTGTGTCGGTAACCTTATACAGGTAGTGTAAGAGGGCGCTGAAATCTTGAAGTTGTGTTACTATTCAACTTTTTCCTCCAGGCTATAAAAATTGAACCTCTCTGCCTTGCAGTGCAGTTGTTCCTGTAACAATGTTCAGCAGAAAGCTCATTAGATTTCTGTGGGTTACAAGGGAGAGTAACTTTTCTCCTACCCGTCCATCGGGTGGAGAGGTCCATCAGCTCCCAGTACGGCATCCTGAATTGCCGAAGTGTCCTTCTTCCTCACCTGCATCCAGAGGCTCTAAGAGGCTCCCGGCACCTATAAACCTTGTACTCTTGAAAGCATAATTGATGCCACTGCCTTGGTGTTTTAAATGTTTGGGGGTTTTTTTCTAAAGGGTTAAGGTGGATTTTTGAAGTAAGATAGAGGGTGTTTTTCCTCTAAATCCTATGCAAAAGAAATACAAACTCAGTTTCAAAATGATAAAGGAGAGATAGGCACCTTTTCTAGAACCCAACCAAGAGCAAAACGGCCCACAAAGTACTCCAAATACAGTTTGCTGGGCTTAGATTCCAGCATTAGTAGAAAGGGAGAATCTAAAGTTATTTTTACTGAAATAGCAAAGTTTTTTTTGAATAGCAAAGTGTCTTTAAATTAAACTGCTCAGAAATCCAGTGTGTAATCTTCAGTTTCACCCTAATACTGTTTTCAGTAAGCAGGACAAATCTATTTTCTGGCAAAGGGCTGAACAGATGGCAATCCATTAGCAGACCTGACTTTTCAAAGGAAATATTACTGTTTCAGAATTATACATCCTTTTTTGTAAAACTGTGCTTTAAAAATTCCACCGTACAGAAAAATGCAAATTAGTCCTAATTTGAATATAAGCATCTGTTGTCTGTGTCCAGGATATGCCTAACCGTTTGGCAGGCATGCCAATGTTACAGTCTCCCTGGTTGTCAGCCAGGGCTGGTATTAGTGTGAGATAAAACATCACAGAATGATAGGATGTGATGTGCAAAACAAAAACACAGTCAAGAGGAAATAGATTTAAATGGCACACCTGGCCTGCAGAAGGCCATTTCATCAGAGGGATCACTTCATCACTTGTAACATGCTGCTGCGTCAGCTGTAGAGGGTGGGCTGAAGCAACTCCAGAAACAACTAGACCAAGCCCAGTTCTTCCAGATATTTCCTTTGTAGTATGTCTTTCACAGCCATGGGAGAGGGAAAGCTCTACATAGTGAGATTTTCTAGATTCCTGATGCTTTTGTTAAAGCAGATGAGCTATGTTTACTGCCATTATGCCTTGGACTTCTCTGCTGTGATCTAGGCATAGCCCTGAAAAATCTTGTACCCTCAAATCCATTTCACTGTGTCCCACAGGGAGCTCAGCACCGCAAGAAAATAGGGAGTGTTTCAGGAGAGGTGGTATTGCTCGCCTTGTGTTTCTGGGGGAATTGCTGCTTGATCTCTGTCCAGGAAGTGTTCTGCATTCCTCCTTGTTGTGGGTCACTGACATGGTAAAACATCATGTGGATATATACATTAGAAATCTGAATTACACTCTGACGTGGTCTCCTCCTGGACAAAACATATTGACTATTCTAGTACATAGATGGGAGCTTTCTTAAAGCCAGATGTAAATTGCATTCAAAACCTGTATGGTAAAATGAATTACCATTTAAAGGTGAAGGGCATGGTGTGTGTGAATGATTGAAAGCCAATTATATTCTGGAAGATTACTTCAGTCCAAGGCACAGGAATTAATTTCCTTAATTCCTATCATCATGTGTCTTTCTACCTGCACAAATGTGCAAGTTCCATTAGGGTTCTTTAATATGTAGAACAAGTTCACAAAATAATGGAAATTTTAATCACTTACAATTTAATCTCAAAAGCTTTTGCCTGACCTTTGCGTGGTGCTCTGTTGGGAGGAGGGAAAGAAATCAGCAACTGTTTCAGGAAGGAAACCTAAGGCACTGTGGTGGTGGCAAGAAGTGGTACCACTTAGGGGAACGTGGCCCCAGCATTTGGGAGCTTTGGGAGAGGAAAGTGCCTGCCTGCTGGGTGTCTTCCAACAGCCAAGTGAGTTTTCTCTCTGAGAAAGTGCTCCCTTCCTACCTTTTTTGGAAATGTCTTACATTCTGAATCGATAGCACCCCATCAATAATCTCCAGTGTCCATCAGATCTAACTAGGCAGATTCAAAGCTTAAACCCTCAAGGTATAGAGAGCTATACCTTGTTTCAGGTTGAGACCAAGTTACAGTAATGTCTTTAATGAAATGACAAGTGAAAAAAAGCAAGGTTGGGATTTCTATCTTTTTATTTTATGTTCCTGGTTATGGGTTTTTAAGTACATTTCCATCTTAATTTATCTCTATTAAAAAACCCAAAGTGGTCACTTCAGTCCAAAGAGAAGTGTTTAAAAACACCTATACAGTTACTTGTCACTTCTTCCACATGTGTGTCTTCAATAAGAATTTTGTTGATACTGGTTATAGACAGCTCTGGTTACAGTTAGTTGGCATTTTCCAGCAATGTTTATTTGTATTGACATACCTCTCATCACATCTTACTGCCTTTGCCTCTCCTCTCAGTGTCCTTTGTCTTCCACAGAGCCATTGCTTCACCCTACCCCGTGACCAACAGTAGCCGTCTTCCCCCTTATTGTCCAGAGCCCAGGTCTCCCTCAAATGGTGCCTTCTGTCGCCTTGCTCTTCTCAAAGCCCTGGTGCAGTTAACTCCATTGCTCTGTGCGTTGCCCTTAATCTTTATCCATTTTCACTGTTCAACAACCCAATTTCCTCCTCTAATCCTCGGTTCTTCTGCTGTTCTGTGACTGTCGGCACCTCAGCAGCTTGACATTGTCTCAAATGCTGCATGCAGATCCAGCAACAAGGTTCTGCTTTTCTCCAAGTGCAGTGTCTTCTCCCCCAGCCAGTTTAGCCTCCTCATGGTTATATGAAGACCTCTTGTGAGTTTCTGTGTGCTGCAGGTACACATTCT
Source organism: Platysteira castanea (assembly GCA_013397175.1). Classification (NCBI taxonomy): domain Eukaryota; kingdom Metazoa; phylum Chordata; class Aves; order Passeriformes; genus Platysteira; species Platysteira castanea. The sequence goes on from VYXC01000811.1 coordinate 450,319, forward strand.
AAGCAATGAGAAATTAAAGCAAGCTTGTTGTGGGTGGGATCGCTTAGACTGTTTTAGCACAGTCTGATGAAAGCATTTTCTACAAGTACCATTACCCTCCTGGAAATATGTTAGAAGGGAATAGATTTCTGTGCTTCCCTTGGCACACATTTAAGGAGTGGTCATATGGAGGCCTGCAAATGGAAGGAGGCGTCTTTCTAGCTATGCATTACAGATGTTCCTCTCCATCTGAACTGTTTTATTTGACTAAATGACTGACATGTTTTTCATAAACCTTATCTTACTTCAAATTTTGCTGGATATTCTTCCTTACAAGATGAAAATCTGCTGTGAAAGAAAACTGACCATGTATTTTCTGAGACTGCTGCAAAATATCAGTCCCAGTTCCTCTGCATTGGATCATGAAAATGGCAGCTTTAAAAGGGCGCTTTTCAAAAGTTGAGGGGTTTTTTAAGATGTACAATTAGCCTATACAAAAACCATCTCCTGATCAAGAACAAGGGGATGTCTTTTCATATGAAGGGGGACTTTCAAATGCCTTTTAGTAATCCGTGTCCTACTATGTTTTTCCCTATATAGTTACTATTCATGTCACTCATGGTTTCACTTCTTAATGTGACTGAGGATAAAAGAAGAAATTTGAATAGACTGAATATACAGTGCTGATACTTTAATCCCTGTGAAGTTTCATAACGAGGTCATAGCTATTGGCTATTGACAACCAAATTTCTCTTGATTTCAAATACATCCTTGGAAATGGAAAGACTTCTTGTTGCTTGGCTGTAATGCATAGCTGAGTTCTATTTTTGTTTATGGATTACAGCAAATATTTTTCCAGTGTAATGGGTGTCCCATTACAGAAAATCTATTATAAAGCACTGTTTTCAGTGACAATAAATAAGAAGATGAATGGGCTTGGAATTGCCATCAACTGTTAAGAGATGTTAGACAAACTTTGTCAGATGTGGTAGCAGAGGGTGCCTGACCATTATTATACATGGGTACTTATTAGAGTACTCCTCTGTCCTTTCTCTTCATCTCTTGTCATTTTCCTTCTTCCTACATCCACATAGCCTAAATAAATGGGGATTTTTTCCCCATCTGTGCCTGTATATATATATATATACAACAGAAACTGTATTGAACATAAGTTGTGTTAGACTGTGCATATATTATTATAATGTATGTTATCTTGGAAAAAAAATTAAAACATACTCATCAGGAAGAGAAAATCAGACTCATAAAGTGTGAAATACGGTCCTTGACAGGGGAGCAGCATAAAACCAGATCACTTTTGCACAGGGTGAAGCCCTGTGGAGCAGTGCTAAGTGATGTGCTGCTCCCTGCCTGGCTGCCTGTCTGTCATGGAGATGTCTTCTCTTGCTCTTCAGCCTAGTGTGCTAAAATTGAAAAAGCCTTCTGCAAGTGCCACACACTTCAAGTCTAACATTTCTCCTCTTGATGTGCCAACTGAGGACATATAAATAACCAAATTCATTCTTCCAAGGAAATAAAAAGGTCTATTGTTTGTAGGGACAGAAAAAAAGTGACAATTCTAGTCACCGACTAGAATGTTTGGGGTTTTTGATATCAATGTGTCACCATTTATTTGATTTTTTAAAATGCATTTTTGTGAAAGGATGGACTAAGGTAAGCGGATTGAGACAGTGGTTTGTGGGTCTTGACTGGGATGTTTTATGAGGCTCTGTGCAGTTGAAGCATTGGTTAGTTAGATGTGTAGTTCAGCTGTGCCACCTGGAACTCTGGAGCTGGAATGGAAACAAATACCTATCTACTTGTCATCTCTGGTGTTCGTGAGTGGTGTAAAAATACATGGGTTTAATATTTAATACACATGTCCAGCTTAAATGTCTCTGACAGTAGAGTCCTCACCTGAAGAGGTGCTGGGGCACATGGGAGCTCTGTGCAAGGTGGGATATGTCTGAGGCAACTGGGCACCCAGGGGAGCACATCTCTTAGGCTGGGCTTCCCCTTGTAGGTAGGGCCTTGTCCTTCAGCCCAGAGTGATGCATGGGGACATGGAAATTGAGAGCTGCACCTGTATGCAGACAGATGGAAACATCTTCTAGGCAGGTTTTAACATTAAATCACCTTTGTGAAGTGTGGAGGGGGAAAGCCTTAAATTTTCAGTCATGTTTCCTTCAGAAATATGTAACTAATAAGGCAGAATCTGCAGAAGATGGATGTGCTATCAGGACAAGTTTTTGAGGCACCTTTGAAACTGATGGCAATGCATGGGCCTTGGATTCCTCCGGCTCTCCCTGTATGAAAATGTTCTTTAGACGTGGTAGCAGTGAATGAATCATTTAAATCTCTCTGAGTTTATCTTGCATAGAGGAAAATGGTACAGGGAACTCGCCTGTGTCCTGTTTTTGACCCCTCTAAGAGCACCTGCTTCTGCAGCTGGGGGTAGAGGCTATGACAAGAGCCTGCACAGTTGGAGGATTCACCATTTGCAACAGGTTGCAAGAGTATTAGTGATTAGAAAGCATGAAGGATACTATTTTCTGTGTTGTAAATGTATACTCTCTGTTTACAGATAATGTTGAAAATGAAGAATTTATTTTCTAAATAACATCCCTTTGCTAGGTCCTACATACTTCAGTTTCACACTGATGTCTGAGAGACATGTTTAAAACTTCAAAAAAAGTATTAATCTTTTGATGTAATTGTGTAATTGTAAATGAACAATTTTCTTAATTACATCCTATTGATTGAGTTGGACTTCTCTGATGATGTTACCAGAAAGAAAGTTTTTTGAAAAATGTAACAAGTGAAGTCATCAGCTTTTTGCAGAAGACAATTTGTCTGTTGAATTCGCTGTTTCATGTACATGCCCATTTCTCCTTAACACAGATGACCCTCCTGCAAGTGCAAAAAATATAAGTACAAGTTTGAATACAAAGTACTGTTCTTGTAGGTATTGCAATAGCATTTGAAATATGAATTAGGTAAAACTATTAATTCTGGTTACTCATTAGAAACACAAATAATGAGGAGGGATTTAAGAGGACACCAAGCTAAGGCAGATAGTGTTTTGAAGCATATAACTCTAAATTTGTGAGTCTGCCTTCCATCACATGCAGGTTATTTGTTTTACTTGATGCATTTTTGACATTTTTAGAAGTAATATTTACTAATGTGTTTATACATGTGTACATGTCTGTATAAATCCAGGCATTTTCAAAGTTAATCTCAGTCATCTTAATCTTCTTTTGAGACATTTGCTGAAGAGTCAGCCTCTGAATGAGAAACGTTCAACTGTTAACTCTCTATTCAGATGAGAAGATTTGATTCATAAGTGCACATTTTCATATAATAACAATGTTTCCCTGAGTGCATAAACCACAAGCTTGGATCTTAGATATGTTAAATAAAGAGGGAGATGTATGTATGTATTTGTGAACTTGTTTTTCCAGGGTCCAAAAGGGAGTGGTTAAATAAACCTCAAATTTCTCAAATACAACTTAGCTAAGCTACCAGGAAATGCACACAGCTTCTCATAATGTGTTGTTACCCTACTGCTACTTTACGAATAATTATAAGAAAAAAGAGATTAAAAAAATCTTGATTAGTAAAAAGAGATTAAAAAATCTTGATTAGAATACCATATCTCAAGAAGAGATCAGAGTATGATTGTTCTTTATTTTTTAAAAGATGGAGCAATGAAGTATCCATGAATACACAGAGCATCAAAGCATTGATTTTGTTTCCGTTCAAATGGGGATAGTTGTAGAAGAAGGAGTTTTGCTGAAAATAGGTTCTTAATTTATTTCTCCTTACCAAAGTTACATTTTACTGGTTCTTTTCAATAAAAGCCCATGTTTAATCACTAATCCTTCATATCCACTAACTTTTCATTTTTCTGTTCTAAGCATGTCTTCTGGAAAAGTAAATCTCCTAGACCTTAAGGAATCAATTCCCTAACTACAATCAGTTAAGCACTGGGGAAGAATGTACTTGAAACAGATTAGGTGGATAACTGTAGCCATCAGCAGCAGTCCTAGCCCTCAGAAACGGATATATCATCATTTTGTCACTTTCCAATAGACTTGGCAGCTGTGTATTTGTGAAATGGTACTTACTGAATCAGCACAGAAGCAAAAAGATAATATAGCTGTTCTTTGTTATACAGAGACAGACCAGAGAAACTTGAAGAGGGCGTGGTGGCTTTCAGTCGTTGGAAGAACAGGTGGTTGTATGGCTGATCTCCTCTGTAGCCTGAGAGTCCTGTAACCTGATAGTAATAGCTATGGAGTTCCTATACATCACCTTTTGCATCCTACTGGTACAACTATGTGAGTGTGTGCCTCTCATATCTTAGGTAGATACCTTGGAAAATCAAGCTGCAACCTGAGAGGAGTTCCACTACTCCTGTTCCAATTCTTGGGATCATTCAATAGGCTTGGGACACTAAGCAACAGAACTGCAAAGGTGACAGTGAGCTCTCTGTTTCACACAGGTTTTCTGTTTCAACATTTTGTTTGTAACTTGCTGCAGCAATTCAACAGTCACAGCTTTCTTCAAAGATCATATTTGTTTCAAAGTCGAAAACTAACAGTGATCAGTTCTTGAAATCTGCCAGCAGCGTATCTGTGCTGCCTCGTTCTGCAGGGATTTATTAACAAAGGATTTTATTTATATTGCTCTCTTCTTGCTGTTGTAGGTTTTCACCTACACACTTCAAAAGAGCAGGGTTTTTTTCCTTTCCTGAGAAATTACTAGGATGTAGCCAGGTACCAGAGAGATTCAATCTGCAAAAAGCAGTATCCTTAAATCCAGTAAAATTTAAGACAGAATATTACCTCTCTTCTCATTACCTAAACGTACAAATAAAGTGTTAAACGTGTGTAATTATTGTGTTGCACCCATTGTTTTGCACAAATGACATGTTTTGACTGTTGTCTCATTAGACTCTCATACCATGTAGAAAAATAGAAGATAAAATTCTGATTCTAGACTTCAAGTGATAATTTGTATTGTCACTATGTACACTTGCCAGTAGCCCACGGCCATCTTTCTCATCTTTCTGGTAATCACTTGAAAAGATTTAAGACTAGGATTAGTTGGAGAGGTACGAACTGAGGGGAGGCAGCGGGAGACTCTAGTAATGACATACGAGCAGGAAAAAGTGAGAGTTACTGCTTTGGCTCAAACACAGTGCCTGTTGTGAGGGAGAATTAGCATCCCTAAGTTAACCCTACCTCCCTTTGTGAGACACCTGTTGGGTCCTTTTTTTCCCTCTCCTGTCTTCTTCCCTGCCAACAAAAATCTCTGTGATGCAGACTAAAAACACACACTGGAAGTAGCAGTGTGGGAAAGGCATGAAGTTGCCCATATGGCCAATAGTTTTGTTTTGTGATGCTCACATAGTGTGTATAAATACTTGCTTTTGCTTGGGCAGGGGGACGAGAGAATAGATTTTAGCTAAGAGAAAAGTGTGTTGTTTTTCATTTTGTTTTTCTTTGTTCAGACAAGCTTATTCCTTGTAATAATTTCTGTTTTCTGCTTCTAGCTTAGTCAAATTTTCGATTCCTTCACTGATTTTAATTTTTTTCCTCTATATACTTGAGATTTAAAACACGGAAGTATTATGTCTAAGTCCTCAGATTATGTTAATGTATCAACCCTTTCTTTTTCTTCTAATCCATGATCAGAACCTCTAAAGTGTTTATGTTTGCAGTTCCAGCCAAGTGTCCAGAGTGCTTTTCTCTAGTGTTTAAAGGAGTTTCATGCTAGCATTGTGAGGGGTGTCTGCCAAGGCAGAACTGATCCTACAAGATCAAGTGGTGTGATCAAGAAACAGAGGAGGCTGGTGAAGTTATCAAGGCATCACTTTACATGATGCTTATCGCTGCTGAAGGCAGCAGGCAGTTTCCTTGCTTTCACATAGTTCAACTTGTAGGAACTTAATTCATTAAGGCCAGGTGTATTCACCATTCCAAATTTCTCAGCGAGGTGTAGCTTTCCTTCAAAGGATTTTTTTTTCAGGTTTCAAGAAGTCAGACAGAACATCTTTTCTCCTGTCCTGTGTAGGTAAATAACTGCTTTAAACACCTGTGATCTCTATTTTTTTAAAAAACGCTTTCAGAAAGATTGAGAATTTAAATAACACAAAGTTGGAAACTACAGAATACCCTGCTTCCTGCAAGAAACAAATGTTAAATAATAAATGCTTGTATATTCATTATATAAATAATATATACTTACTTGAATAGAAAATAAACTTTAAAAAAACTCTGTTGTCTTTTTATAACATATTTGTAGCTAACTGTAGCTAGTCAAAAAGAAAGGATCAAAATCATGTCTCATCTGTTCATCAGTGAGTGGCTAACTATAAATCATAGTAGGGATCACAACAAGCAAGTATGATTAAACATTATAGAGTCAAAACTACATACAAAGGAAAGAAATTTTACCTTTAAAAAAAGGAATTTTGCCTTCCTTTCCCTCTCCTCTAAAGCTAATTCAGGGGGAAAAGTCATGAGATTTTGTTTTAAGTACTGCATTAGAAAATACCATGGTTTCCAATGCTCTTCTGTTCTTTGCATTTTCAGCTGAAAATGTTTTGATCTTTTCCTTTAAAGGATAATTTGGTATCTTGCTTTTACACCAATTCTATGTTCAGTGTCTTCTATACAAAGCAGTGGGTGCTGTCAAATGTAAAGGGTTGTTGTAGCTGTAATTTCATCTTTCTCACAGATGGCAAAATCTTCTGGTGAAAATTTTCAAACTCATATTTATGCACCTCATCCTGATTGCTTTAGAAATCGCAATGAAACTAATAATTTGGAAGAAGAAAAATTATATCAGTGTTTAAAAATTATTAGGCTTTCAAGGTTAATTTTAAATGCTCGCCTTTGAAAATTCTATTTGGGTTATTGCTCTTCAGGCCTTGAGTTAAGCCAGTGAAACTCATCTTATTGAAATGATCCTGAATTATCCATTAATTTTTCCTTTACTGTTCTGTGATTCATTATTATTTCTTTAAAAATCAGCACTGGAAATGTGACAGTACCATGCCACATTCTCTAAGTAACTGTTGAACTCTTTTTAGTTTTAGGTACTCTACAGATCAATCTCACACATGCACAAGCAAATCAAATCAGAAATGGCTGACAAAGAGAGTCCTGTGACTTACATTAGTCATGTGAAGGCTTCAAGGAAAAAATTGAACTAGTTCTATCTATGTACAGTAATGAACATGCTAAGAAGATTGACCAAAGTAAAGCACATACAGTTCTCACAGTTGGCCTTCATGCTAGGTTAAGGCTACAGAAATCCCTAGCTGAGGATAAGAACAGAAATCACTAGTTAAAACTTAGTAGAGTAAGAAGTGGGACAAGATTACTTAAGACATTGTAGACATTGTGAGGTTCAGAGAACACAGAGAGCATATTTTTTCTTTTAAGAGAACCTTTTGAATATTGTATTTGAATGAGCTAAGCAGAGTATTCAGGAGCAGTTTGCCTGAAATGTCAGCATTTCAGTGTCTGCTTGAACCAGCCAAAGTGACTGAAGTATCTGAAGAGAGCACTGAAGGGCTTTCATGGTACTGAGGATGCTGGATTGAGGGGTCTCAAGACAGTTTGTTGTCTGTGATCACAGATGGCATTGCTTTCCCTGCAGATAAACTGTGTCCTTTCTATAGATTATTTTGCAAAACATCTCAGACCAGCCCGTCTTGTTCTGGTGTTGGTGCCAAAGCTGCTGGAAAAACTCGTGGTAGGTAACACTGCCCTGGGTTGTGCAACAGTGGGGTCACAGGCTCTGTGTCTGAGAAATGGACTGAAGCAGAGAACTTGGATGCCTGTGGTGTGCCTGAGAAGCTAGAGCCAAACAGAATCTGAGTGCAGCTCAAACGTATAGACTAAAACAAGGTCTGAGGAGTATCCAGAGAAAATGAGCCTGCCACAGGCGCTGAGGGAATGTACGTAGAAACTCACGGGGATATACCATTAACGTTGAGGGCAGTCGTCTCACATCAGGCAAAATGAGACAGACAGACATATACTGAATTATAGCTCATGATTTTCTGAGTTTTTCTCATACATTAAGAAGAAAAAAAATCGGTAAAATAATTACTTAAGGCATTTAAAAAAGCTTTAAATCAAAACCACATTGGCCTGCCTTGTAATGACACTTCTCTTGTCAAATGTAACTGCTGAGGTGTGATGTCTCCTGGACCACACGGAGATAAATTTGCATGAGTCTTTCACTATATATCTGGACAGTAAGTGGGTTTCATGATACTGATGTAGGTGTCTGATATGTAGGATGCATCCAAGGGTAATCATCTAGTCTTCCTTTATAGTCAACAAAGGCACAAGGCACTCCAGAGTATGATTCATTTCATGTAAAGTAGGTCAGATGAATTGTAGCCTCAAAGTGTCTGTTTTTCCTCATTGACTGTAACAACAGTTGAGGGTAAGTCGATGAGCTGTCCGTGTCTACGTCAGAAGTGCGGCACCACAGGATGAGTCATGAGAGCTCTGTACGGTTTTTCTTTGTTATTTTTATTTATGTGTTCATAGTAATGTTTAACTGCAGGAGTGTAAAGTGACAATGCATTAAACCTGTAACTGCTACCCATATCATCTAAACCAGAGTGTGAGAGCACTGGTAGTATTATTCCTGCTATAATTAATTCGAATAGACCTTATAGATGCATACTATGTAGTTTTAAATAATACTGCTGTTTTCTTACAGCTCTAGCTCATTGCTCCCCATACATCAAGTGTGATGGTGAAGTACACTTTTACGCTTACTGATTAACGTGAAATTTGGGCAAGACAAGCATATAAATTTAAATGAGAAAAAAAGCTGCTCTTTCCCTCATCATTTCTGAACTTTCCAGATTAGACTAAATAAATATATTAAGCTAATGGGAGGGCCTCTGAATTTAGGAGAGCACTGTGCTGATACTAAGGCACGAAAGAGGTGAATGGAAGCACATTGGACAGTCTGGTATTGTAAGAGTAGGACTTGCCATGTTATATAAACGAGTACAGAACTAGTAATACAGAACATTTTTCCAGAGATAGACACTGAAATTTTTCCAAAGCTGGTGCTTTAACCATGAAGTCACATAAATACTTTGATACAATGTACTAGGGCTGCTGGCTATGAATTATGAATGAACTTTGCTAATCACTGCTGAATTTTGATTTCCCAACCATTGATTACCTGCTGTCATTTGATAGTGTTTGGACAAGATTGCTAAATATAATAAAGCATCCTGTGTAGGCCTGTGGAATTATGATAAAAAGTTGACAGAATAACATTAAGAATTCTGGAGTGTATTCCCATGAGCTTAAAGGAATAACTAACTGAACCTGAATGCAAGTACTGGAGGAATGAAAAACTACTGGCAATTATAAGGACCTGTTATGTCATGCAAATTCTTCACCTTCAGCCTGATTAAAGGTCTTCAGGCACAACAGAACAGAGCTTGCAGATTTTCAGGATTATAGTTCTGTAATGCCATGGTGAAGCTAGTGAATATTTTAGAGACTTACTGAGTATCCTTGCTGTCAATTTGTAGTGATGTTTTACCTCATTGAGGTATCAAAGGCTGGTGTTTATGCAGCACATGTACTTTTCCTAGTAACCAGCACACTAATGAAGTGACAGCCTCCAGAATTAACAGGAATGAGGCATAGAAAGACCTCAAGAAGATGAGAAACCTGTTCTCCTTGATAATACAAGAGGTCACCATATTTTGGCTTTGGGAACAACCCAACAACTTAATTCTATAGTACTTCCCAGAGTAAAGAAACACTGTGTCCCTGTGTAGTACTTACCAGAGTAAAGAAACACTGTGTTCCTGTGTGATACAGTTTTAACCCAAACTGATATTACATAGCATTACAACTACTATTTAACTGCCTAATATTCTCTTAAGTCAGAGGACAGTATATTTATTTTAAAGACTGCAGACCAGTTGTCTCATAGACTAGCACAAAAAAGGAAAGTTAGACACTTGGTGGGTCATTTTGCAGCATAAAACATACACATACATTCTTTTTAAAGAGTCACTCAGGTATTAAATGGGACACATTTAGCATGATAAAATAATTTGCTACATTTTTCCTAGTAATTTTCAACCTATCTGGCTAAGCTGAAACAAACATAAACCCTGCCCAAAATCTACCAGGGAACCTCAGCCTGGGCAACTTTCAGAGAATGCCGGAGTCTGGTCTACTCAATTTTAGTGGTAATGTGAAAGAGCACCAAGTTCAGACCAGCCTGGATTTGTAATCTGCTTTCAAGTTGTAAAAGCTGTATTAGAGAAAACGTTTGCTTTTTAAACATCTAGGAAAAAAAAAACAGATCAGTCTACAGTGCTCATTGCTAGCTATTTGAACAAAAGTCAGCAAATGAAAACAATATATAACAGAACAAAGTGATAACTAAGCCAGATGACCTTTTTTTTCAACTGTACTCTGCTGTATACATGATGTATAGTGTTCCACTTGTATTGCAGTATGGTATCCTGCTACTTCTATGTTCTAGTGATTTCTTCAAGCGTTTGTATAGTAATCTTCTGCTTGTGTCCTGCTAGCAGTGCAAGTAGAACATCATTCAAATGAAAATACAGAAAGAACACTTGAAATGAAGATTTTTTTTTTCTGAGAGCCATGCTTTTCTTCTGATGAGTGCACTTGATAAAATACATTCCACCCACCCACAGCCCCCTGCCTTCTCTGTGTTCCACTGATAACGTGACCCACCACACTGAAACAGTATTATTTCCTGAAAGGCTGTAGGCAAGCATGATGATGAGAAGAAAAAAGAGGAATGAATGTTAAACAGAATGGGAGAGAGAGGAATTGTGCATATGTATGAGAAAATCAGAAAAAAAAAATATTAAAAATGTGCTGAGAGTTGGGACATAATAAGGGGGAAAGTAAGTGCATATTCCTTTTAAAATGTATATATCGTAGGATACAAAGGAATAATTCTACCCACATCATCAGTCAGTCCCTACCAATTTGTGGGATATGAATGGGGGAAATGACAATAAACATATTAGCACGAGATTCATGTTAGTATTATGGAGTTCGTATTTTGGAAAATGTTTGAGAGTAGGCAAAACAATCTTTTTTCAAATATCTTTTCTTCAAGAGAGGACAAAGGAAATATACAGAGATAAAAAGCAGGGGTATTTCATTTGTGTAGAACTTTACTAACTTTAACATAATTGCAGGAATTTTTTTAAACGTATATCTATGTAAATACACACACACGCTTTTCATCCTTTTCACAAGTATGTAAGAAAATGGTATTTAAGAACAAATCTTTGGTGACAACATTTACAAGCAAATCTAGTTAGATTTATAATCAAAAGTAGATTGGAGACAAGAAAATTATCCTAGCAGTATTTGTCAAACGTATGACAGTGCTCTCTAACTGACTTCAACGGGGCAGATTCCCTGCTATATGCTCTATTTAATGTAACTTTAAAATGTTCCTCATTGCCAGTTGTATCACTTCTTTGAGCAAGCACTTACTCCAGTTTTAGCTGGAGCTCACCTTGAGAGATCCATCAGGAAGAAGCCTGTGCATCACTTAAGTTCTTGTGCATTGCTAAATTTCACTTTTTAACCTGTCCTAAAGTTTCCCCTTCAAAGTTATTAATGGAAGGAAATATGGCCTATTTCATGAAGTCATATTTTATACACTCATGTTTTTACATTTTTAGCCTGCTCAAAGTCATCTGATTTGTGCAGTGTTATATTTTGCTCCTGACAAAGCATCAGCTGATAACCAACAGCTTTGGCCCTGAACATATGCCTCATTTTCTTTCTTTAATTTATATACTGTTCTCTCTTCTGTGAGCAATATTCCACAAATCATTGCCAAATTAAGCAAGCTATGGGCCTAGTGGTGACAAGAGAAAGAAGACTGCTTAGTGTTAATGGATAGGTGAATCATAAATCAAAGCAAGAACTTGGGCGTCTGCATTCATGTGTTTTAGCATGCTGGATGAATTTAGAAGTGTGAAAAATCAGAATGCTTTGGGGATATTCTGCTTTTTTTTACCTCCAATCACTTCTGAGTCAGAAAGTTAAGTAATCTAGTATTGGCAAATGACAACTTAGTGCCCAGTTTTGTCTGTGAGGCTACGTACTAAACACCCATGCTAGACTTTTCAAGCAGAACATGAACTTATCATTTGTACTGTAACACTCATCACTTTAGAAGTGATTAATTATCATCTAGAGTCTGGTCTCTGCCCTAGGGAAATGTTTAGACCTGTACTTAACTCTTTTGGATTGATTAATGTACCTAAAGCTTTTTATGTTTTCTTCCAATCAGTACAAATTTCTCATTTAATACAGTTTAGTTCAGGACCATAGAAATGTGGGCAGTTTCCCTGAATTTTCAGGTGTGGTGATGACACTTCAAAATAACTGCAAAATAGCAACCAATCTGCCATCTGTGGCACTACCTTTTACAGCTATAGCTGGTGAGAGGCAAAGACAGTTCAAAACTTACCTGAACTGGACTGGATAAGACCCCAGTCTGATTTAGATTATATCAATCGCTATCATGTATAACATGAATTACAGAGGCCTGATCTGATCTATTATGGTAGGGTGTTGAAGCTTCTTCAAAATAAAGCATCCAATTGCTTTGTGCTGTCTGATATATCACTTTGTGCCAGCTAGTAGTAATAACTGGGATGTGTGAATTCAGTACGTAACTAGCTACAAGACTTGTGTGGCAGATAAATAAAAATTCCAAGGCAAATCTTTCAATAGCTTTGTTAAAAAATCATTGTTACATTATCATTACAGAGAACATCAAAAACTGTGTTAGGTTTTCCTATTAGGTTTCCAACCTAAATGATTCTGTGATTGTATGATACTTAATGTTTTGTCATTCTTTTGCACTCTATTGAAGTGGTTCTTGCTAAAAGCGTATGTACTGCTACTTAAATCCTAAAACCATCTTCTTTGATGTATTAGCTCTTATCAGTCATATTCATCACTCCAGAATCTAGTTTTTTCTTGATTTCCATTGTCTTATTATCTCAGATCTCCTTTTAGCTTTCTGATATCATCACTTCAGTAAGTTTTTTAGAGGGATCTTTCTTGATGCAGCTGTGATCTGGTAACATGGACTGGGTGCCCAGTAGCAGCTGAAGCACTGCTTGGAGCAAAGGCTCGGGTACAATTGTTGAATGCAGGGTCAGGTTACTTTCATCTGAAAGTTTAGGAGCTCCAAGACTGCTCTGCCATGCAAGCTACAGCCCACTAAGTGGAACTATCCTCCTGAAAGAAACACTGTGTGCTTTCTCCATGCTTCCTCTCATGATTTGAGCTGTCTTTTGGCAGATGCCTCTAAAAAAGCTTGAGAATTGTTTGGGTGGTTGTTAATCTACTAAGGCAGAACCTACCATGCTGACTAGTTACCTGCCTCTTTTAATTAATTGTAATTTTTTTGGGATGTCATCTTCTCTTTTCCTAACACTGATGCAGTGGAAAATAGTTTTTTCTTAGAAATGCAAATATATGATTATCGATTTTTTTCCTATTGCAGCTCATCCACTGTCATGTCTTTTCAATTTCCAGAAGATTTCTCATGTCTTTGTTGTATCAGACATCTGGTCAGTATAGCTCAGTTACAAGCCAGGGATTGTAAGGACTGTTTCAATTAGCCTAATCTCCCAGTCACAAACAGTACAGTCTTTGTCACTGGAAAGGAGAGTTATATAAGGTTGCTTCTAGACATTGTCGTAATTCTGGAGTTGTGTGGTGGAAGGGAGAGGGTTTTTTTCCTGCACTTAAAACACAGAATTAAAATGCCTCAAAAACTGTTTTATCATTTAATACTATACATTCATTTCTTCACTGGGTATGCTGGTTTGGGACAAATTTCAGAGGAACATCTGAATTTGAATGTCCTCTCTTAGGAGGCAGGTTACAGCCGCCCCTCCCCCATCAGGTTCAGGAAAAAAAAAAGATTTTCCTCAGAGGAAAGTGAAGGGAAGAAAAAGAAAATTATTTAACAAGCATACAGGAAAAGAATAATAATGCTAAATAATCAAACCTCTCGCTGTGGAGAGAAACCTGGGAAGATTTTAAAGTCCTTCTGTGGGTGTGGTCTCTCCTCCTCCTCGGAGCTGGGTCGGCCTGGGCCCCCTCCAGGCCTAAGGTGGAAAGTTTCCCAGTGAGTTCTGGTGTTCTGATGTTGAAACAGTCCAGAACAGAAGAAGGGAAAAGCCGAAGTCCCAGAAGGAATCTTAACTCTCAGTCTCCCTCCGGAGAAACAGAGCCGAAAAGCTGAGAGAAGCAGAAAGGGTACTTCCTTCGCTCCTCAGCAGCAGCAGCTAATCTCTGTGTCCTTGAAGCACAAACTGTTTTGAAAAGTTTGCTCAGTTTTTTTTCTCTCTCTCTTGCACCCAGTTTTAAAGGCACAGAAAGGCTCAGGGTCATATCTGGGCATAGAGCAGTGATAGGGGATGCAACAGCATAAAGTCACCCCAAGACACTGGGATACAGAGCTATGTATAGCAGAGTGGTGTAACTGGACAGTGGCTCTGGTGGCTGTGCAAAAGACACAAGAAGATGTGAGAATGGCCACACAGTCAAGATGGCAGCATTGCCAGGTTCAACCCTACCAGCAAACTTAAAGGAAAAGCTGCAAGGCAGCATTAAATGGCAGAGGAGAAAAATCCTCTCCATTTAAGCTCTGCCACTCTAAAGACTGACCGGGATATGTTTTGCTCGGTTCACTCCTAATGTTAAGTTAGTGTGCCCCTTGCTTGACTAGGCTAGCCTCCAAAAGACCAGCCACTATTTCTTGTGCCTCTGTGTCCCCAGCCATAAAGGATTGTTGGGCATCTTATGGGTTGGGTTGAGCTTTTTTGGGTTTATTTTAGTAATAGCTGTGTAAATTAGGAACTAGTGTTAAAGAGAAAAAATTTGAGTGAAGGTACCAGTACTGTTCAGCTGGACCAGAATCCCACTCACCATTCAGGATGGCTTAAGCCCTCTGGACTGCTCGTCAGAGACACTTTGATCTTTCCCTTGATGATACACAGCTGCTTAAGGAGAAGTCAGGCCACCAAAAATACTATTCCATGTATTTCTATGGGCCATTTGGGTTTTATGTAGTAGATCAGGTCTTTGGAGACCTAGACAAGAACCTTCCATTTACTCTTCTCTAGTTGTTTTCCCATTCTTCCAGAGCAGATTTCTGCCTCTAGAAAACTTTATTAGTTGATATTTAGATTTATAAGAAGAAAAGATCAAATATTTTTCTTGGGCATTGTCATCCTGAGGGTGCTTACATAAAGACACAGCTTCATTTTTTGAGATTTTCTGAAAGTACACCCTATGTTTTTCCTGTGCCATTTTTTCTTGTGCAGAAAGTAGGAAATATTTTAGTTCTAATACAGATCAGCCACTTTGAACTTGTACCTTTGTTCCAAAGGATGTTTCCTACTAAGACTGAACCTCTCTCTGTCTGTTGTACGTGCACATGCATGGTTTGTCCATACTTGGGGATTTGGATCTCTCAAAAGTGGTGTTGTTGCCTAGCAAAGTCCGGTATAACACAAGACTAATACAGTAGGTGTTGGTAAAGCTGATTTTAAATTTTAAATGACAATCAGTGTGCCCTTTTTAGTCATTTATGAGTCACTGTTTATACTGATCTGAATCCCTTTTGTTTTCCCCACTCAGATGTTGCAAGAGCAATTGAGTTACTGGAGAAACTGCAGGAATCTGGAGAAGTACCAGTGCACAAGCTACAGTCTCTAAAGAAGGTGCTGCAGAGTGAGTTTTGTACAGCTATCAGAGAGGTATGAATTTGAGATTTTTAGTTATTTCTCAGACTAACATTTCTCACCTGTAAAGAAAAGTGTATTTGCCTTTCAGTGCTACGTTCTATAAAGGATGATGAGTGTGACGTGTCTGTAGCTGCCTGCTACTGTGCAGAATGTTGAAGTTACTGAAAAGCAGACACGGAACAGTTGCATCAGCAAGACATGGAGGCTGAGGCAATTAGCCTTGCTAAGGAGAAAGGGTGGTTAATTAGTACTTTAGTATTCTGCTCGCGCTGTTTGAGGGTCTGGGGTAACCTGTACAGCACTGTGCTGAGATGTGGGAACATGCCAAGTTGGGTCAGTGCAAGCTTGAATGCCTCTCCTTTGAGCTCAGGTGTGTGATAGGGAGGTGCTGATAAAATCAGAATGCAGTGACAGCCAAAAGGGGCAAGGCTGAAGTTAGCTGAAGCTGACAGGAATCTTACCTTTGAAGTCAGTGGTCGGGTCTCCGTGGGCTTTGCTCCTCCTGTCAGAAATCCTTGTCATACTGCCAAGAACTATGATCATGCCACTACCAGCTATGGTCAGGGCCTTCCTAAGCTCTCCCCAACAGTAGATAAATAATAATTGTTTCCTTTGAGTCAAGATAGGGAAGATGCATCACACTTCTACATGCTTACAAGCAGTATCTTTAAGGCAGTTAAATGACAAACACTTCTGTTAGAAGTTTCTTAGAAAGAAAACATGGTTTAATACAACTTTGCATCAGATATTTTACCTGCTAAACCAAGGACTCTTAGCCTGCCAAAGAGAAGCAGCTCTAAATGCCTTAATGAAGGCAACATCTTTTTAGTAGAAAATCTGTAAGAACTTCTGTTTCAGTTTATCTGTCTGCTGCCTGGAACTAATCCTCCATTGCTGAAATCACTGGGGAGTATAACATTCCCTCAGTGGTAGCAAAATTGAACTCCTGATAACTAGGCAACAGCAGCAGATTGATTGAGTGGACTGCTGAGTGGCTGGAAGGAAAAAAGAGACGAACAGACATTAGTTTAATAAGCAAAATGGAACACACTCGTTATTTTATGAAATATATTCTTCAATGTGAGAATTAGAGAGAGGCTTCTACCTAATTAAATTGCAGTTTTCAAGGCTTTTTAAAGGGAATAGTGTTCCCGTACAATAAATAATAAATAGTGTTCCCTGACAATAAATAATGGCACTGTGTACCCTCAAAAGCTTATATTCTGACTAGTCCTTTCACTTAACCAAACTAAATGCTTCTTTAAGCAACCACAGAGCATGGAAAAGTTGTGGGATTGTTTGAGGTTTTCTTCAGATAGCAGAGCCTGGTACTCCAGTTGTTAAAGGCAGCTTTGAATCTTTGCAGCATCATCAATGAAATCTTAACAAACTTTTATTAGTCTCTTGAAAACAGTTTTAGCAACAGCAAACACAAAATTTGAGAACTAGGAAACTGGCTTAGAAAAATGCATTCTCAGTTCCATGCACTGAAAGTAGATCTTGACAAAATCTTCTCAGTGACACAAAAGGATTTTATAGAGTATTGTGTAAAAATAACCTGCACGTGACTGGAGCTAGTTGTTACACAAGAATTGAGTGATGATGAATAAACAGTTCTACCAACTTCACAAACAAAAAACTGTATTTCTATTTAAATATAGATATAACCTATCTTTCTAATATATGACTACCAGAGAACAAAGTTTCTACACCCCAAAAAATTATACCCTTCACTGCTATGTGTGTAAATCTTTTTTTAGAAAAAATCTTCAAGTATAAAAGGCCCAATAATAAATCTTTTCATTTAGTTAGAGTGGCAGGATTGACATATGTACATTGCGAGTACTTAAGGCTGTTCAACATGTGGCTTCTCTTTTTAGTTACATTAAGTCCTTGGCAAATATTTAGGCTGTAACTCTTCTTTTTCCCACCAGTTGAAGAGCTGTTGGAAAACTCAGAAAATATTTGCTTCTAAAAAGAAAATTATGAATGCATGGAATATTTTGGTCACATTACACTGTTAAACATCTCCAAGCACTGCAACAAGGGCTGGGAGGATATCTGAGCTGTGTCATGTCACTTATCAGGGATGCCCTTCTTGCATGTCCTTCGTGTGCACTGGAGTTTATTGAACAGCACAGATTTATCTGAGTGTGTTTGAGTTTGAGGTAGCTAAAGCTAGACAGAAATTTCTCTACAAATGCTCTCTCCCACTGTTTATCTTTTCTTATCTTAGTGCAAGATGTAAGAGTATGGCGACTAGATTTTAATTTTCTTTATTAGCACCTACACAGACTAGAGGAGAAAAGGTGTAGACATTACAAGAGAATGCACGGCAGTCAGTTGTAAAAATGAGAAAAGTGGGAGTGAAGCAGACCGGGTGTGAGCTGTAGGTAAGAGTAATCAAAATGGGATGAGGAGGCAGGCTTTGTGTTAGTATGCAAATTATGAAAGAGGCTGCTTATTATATATGCAGATATTCAGATCTTCATTGTGGTGTGTTCATTCTATAATGCAAGATCTGAGCCTTATTTTCTTTCATCAGAAAAACTAGTAAAAGAGATTAAGGCTGACTTCTGTAGTCCTATAAACATCGTAATGGAGGAACTTCGGAAAATTAAAATTTTCCAGTCTAAGAAATTATGGAAACTTAACTGTCCAGTGAGTTTGGTTGTTAAAATAAGGCCCAGAGAAACTCAGCATTGGGCTGAGTGTAGCTGAAAGGATTAAAGATCAAAAGTAGTCTGCACTGTCCTAACTAAATGTGGCTTGTCCCTTCTACAAGTAGGAATTCTTTAACTACAGAAGCAGGAGGTTACCTTTATGATCTATTAGCCTTTAGAAGTATGAGATACCTTACTAGATGACATACATTCCAATCTAATGTGTAGGAATCTATCTAATGGCTGTAATTAATTGTATTTATGGGAATCTACTCAGTAAATCAAATTTCAAATCCCTACACTAATATTCCATAGAAATAATTTTTTTTTTAGAAGTGACTGAGTGAATGGAATTTAAAAAGGAGTACTTTAGCATTTTTCAAGGATGCTATGTTTAGGAAATGGTGATTATTGGTTCTCACTTAGCTAAATATAAGTACCACCAACTGAAATACTCTGTCTGGCACTAGGCAGGAATATGGATTAGCTCTGAAAATAATGGAAATAAATAAAGTATATAATGGCCTCAGTATTTCCTATTCACCTGAAGACCCCTAGACCAGAAAACAAGTTAACCAAAGTCTGATCACACTATAACTCAGTTTGAAATGAAAATTTTGTTTTGTTTTAAATTACTTATTTTAAAAGCTCCCTAGCCACATGAAGATTAATTAGCCTTCTATGGCTTTATCATCTGATAAAACTTGCACAAGTCTTGTCCATTATACCATTAAGTCCTTTACCCTTCTAAATGTTTTTGCTGTTTATTCAAAGCTGTTGCTATGTTATAGACATCTGATTTCCAGGGGATTACTGGAATAAATGAAGGGCTGTGAAAGTGGTTGTATAATTGAGCTACTGAGAAGTTATATTCACATGCAACTAAAACTAGACAACCTAATTGATAAAGTTACTTTAATTATTATAAGTCAGTAAAAGAAAGTTATAAGAAGTGTAAGATAAGGTGAATTTCTGGTCTGGCGAGAAACCCTTAAGATATGTGGGCACAGATGATAGAATAAACAACTGAGCAAAATGCAGCGGATCATCAACAAGAAAGCGTGACATGCCTTAGCAGCTTATGTGAATTTCATTTACTGCTAACATCTGATAATTAGTGGTCAAGCATCAGGAGAATAACTATACAGTTGGATAAACATCTGCATCTCCTGGTTAGCAATGTTTTGTTTCAAGTTGATTCCCTGATTTCCATTTCTATGTGTTGCTTTTCTCCCAGCCTGCCTTTGCTTCTCAATTTTCTATTTCAAGGTTAAATCTGAAGTTTTTCTGTGTGGATATTATTTGAAATAAGATCTGACTAGGAAATACCTGTGGTGAATCAATGCCAAAATTAATCTCATAAAAACGTGGTGTGGCAACCAGACACCCAAAAGTAACCATTATTTTATATTACTATGACTCCCACCAAAATATCCTGTCGTCACAGAAAAGCAATTCTGTAGGCCTCTGTCACTGACAAAGGAGCAGCAATCAACACAAAGTACTCTAATTTTGTCCATCTTGTATGAAATTAGTCATTGGGAAAGCATGTGATCTTTGAAAATAGTTCTGTTCCTACCTCACTAGTTTAAAACATTTTAAAGCATGCTATAAAATATAGACAGAGCATCCTGGACATTTAAAGACCCCTAATGACTTACAGGCATAAAAATGGCAATGGCAGAACATTGACCCATTTTTTACGAGGTCCCGATGCTCCCTAGTTTTTTTTAGAGATATATTTGCTTATGTTGTATAATATTAAAAACATGGTTTCATTATATATTAGGTAGGATAGTTTAATAAGCCTAGTCATTATACTGGAATGATTTTCTTTAATTAATAGTTTTGATTTCTGTGCCTTAGTGATCTGAACACCCAGAATCCCAGTGCTGCTGATGTGCAGCGTGTTTTTATCTGGTCATTCCTCAAGCTGCCCACTCACACTTCCCATTATCAACCCTGATGTATGTCTTTTCAAATATTAAGGGACCAGAAGAAGGCTGCTGAGTGGTGAAAACTGAATCTGGTGGTGCTGTTCCTATCACTGTACTGTGATGCCATGTGTGACAGCAGAAGGCTGTCTGGAGCCCCTAGATGTTCATTCACTTCAGATGTCCCAGTGTGGTGGTGTACTCCATTTCTACAGGGCTGTACTGAATATAACAACCTGGGTATTAGCTGGACTCAGGCAAAAATCCTCGTTAATTCTTTTATTCAATTATTAATTTAAGATTTTAGTGCACGAGTCATTTAATTACCTGTTTTAGTTGTGTTTCAAAAATCCCAAAACTTGTTTGCTCAGTTTGCAATATACTGCTGTTCCTCCACATCCAAGACCTAAGCCTCTGAAAGCAGAATTTCATTGTTTTCTGCCTCCTGAGTCCTTGTAAAAACGGAGGTGCACCAGGCCAAATTCTCTCAGCTGGCACCAAGGTAAGCCCCAGAGTCCTAATTCTGCCCTGTGTTAATGCTTTATTTTTGCTGGAAGCTGCATATTTGTTACAGGAGGAGAAATACAATTCTGGTCAGTCTGTCATCTCCACAGGGCAAGGCCAGCTTTTGAAGTTTTTAAATTACAAGATGCAAGAGAAGACTTGCTGCTATAATTCGCAGCACAGAACTGTGGTTAAAGCTCAGTAGGAAGCCTGACATCTAAAGATCCCCTACTGTCACATTTACCCATGCAAACCGAACTGCTAGTCAGATTGAGCAGAAGTGATATGTCAGACTTACTAATAAGGCAATTAGTAAACAAAAGGGCAATAGGACAACACATAGGAGTAAAGTGACTGAGATTTATCAGCTCAGATTTGTAGCTCAGGTCACAAGAACAGTATGGTTTTATTAGCATGATGCCTCATTAGACTGGCTGGGAAGCAGAGCTGTCCTTAGGCTAATCTGATACCTTCTCATAACTTGTTCTGGTGTTCCTGATAGTTTATTCAGAATCACTGCACCATTAGTTTAGTAATAGGACTCAGGCAGTAGCAAATACGGAATTGTGCAAATTGACCAATTTCATTCAGATTTTTGCATGTTTATGCATTGATTTATTTGTAACTTTTCCACAAAATTTGTATTCCTGGATGCTAATTGTAAAGTTTCAGTATTTTATCTTTTTTCTAGATATTAGAGTGGATTATAATGTCAATCAAACCAGTTCAGTTTACCTAAATTCTGAGGCTGTGTAGCATTTGCAAGAATCTTCTACCTTTCCATCCCTTTTTCATTCCACTGTCCCAGCAATGAAAAGCCACATAAAATAACGATGTAAGTTTACACTAAATTACTACCTCCATCACTGATAGGAAAGGACATTATTTAGCTTCACTCAAATATGATGGTATGGCATAGTAGTAATGAATTCATGTTTTACAGAATTTTGCTTTCTGCCTCCTGGTTGCAGGTACTGTATCCATAATGATGAGTTGAGAGAAGGATTTGTAATGTATGTTAATGAGATAATTAAAAAATCAGATTTCTAAAGATGAGCTGTCTGCTCTTTGTCTTGCCACCATGCTGGATTAGGCATTGAGAAGGTTCTTCAGAAAAGCTGAAGTTAGCAGTAAACACGGAACTTTTTTCCTTTTTTATTACCCTACTGTGTTAAAATATATGCTATTTTTCAGGGTGAATGTAATCAGAAATTACTCCAATTCTGAAAAACAATGAAGTTTCAATTACCACTTTACCATGACTGATGGAAGCATTACTCTGTTGCTCATGAGCCCTGGATGGCATGAATGAGAAGTTTTGGAAATGATTACCTTGTAACTCAGCAGATGGCCTTCATTAATGGCAATTACATGAATTTACCAAGCTGCCCAAGCATTATCTGAGAGAAGGCATTATTTAGTCTCTGTGCAAGTACTAAGTCCTTACCACTTTCATGACTTCACTGCAGGAGTTTTAAAACAGCTGCTGTTGTCACTTGTTTTTTAGCTGCCTAGAGCTAAATACATAGATTTCACAGATAGAGTACCCTAGAATCTGGGACCAGACTGTATCATTGGTCTTTAATGGGTGCTTTCTCCCACTGGTTTTGATTAAAGATCAATTTTCAGAGTTGGCTAGTGGCTGTATACCTAATCATACTTATGCTCTGCCTGTGTAACTGTGCCTTTCACAACAGATAAATGCATACTTTAGTGCTTCAAGAGTCCTGCAATGTACAGAATCAAAACAATCACATATCTTGTTCATGTTACAGTTTATCTGGGTGGCTGTATCATATTTACTAAAACTGTCTGAGTGGCGCTCAGGTGATGTTCTCATTTTGGCACACAGCTGCAGCTGTGTGTGCCATGGAAGGTGACTCCAGTGGAGCATGTGTGGGGCATCTCAGCATCTTTTTGGTTTGCTCACATTATCATTTTAGTTTATTGTTGCCGTATCCTATTTGATTACATAAAACTCTTCAGAATAAACAGAATAGCCTCTGCTGCAGTTCAGCTCAAGCCTGCTTCTTCATCTTGAGAGAAATCAGCAGCAAGGTTAACTAGCGAGTAATATTAAGTGACAGGTTGTTGGAAGCCACTGCACTATTCTTTTTACCTTGATGAGCCTCAATATCCCTCTGCTGCCACTTAACTGATGTCACTGATCAGACTCCTGAGAAATGCTGCTTAATCTCCATTTTTTTAATTGTGCCTTCAGAAAACACAAGAAATTATAAAGTGTTTTAAAACTCTATTTTAGCTATATTTTTGTTGGCATTTAAAAACAAGAAACATCAGTAGTTTCCTTCCTTATCTCTGCCTTGTCAGCCTGATAGGAACATTTGAGATGAGCTTGCATGATGATGTCGTTTCATTCAGGTGCTCATTTTGGCAAGGTTTTGACAAATCTGTTAAAGTTTGGAATATGGCTATTGCATATGTCAACCTCAACAGCATATACAGATTTACTGATAAAGTGGAGGAAATTAGTGGTTATTAATGCTTGGTGTATTTTTGAACTCAAAACTAACTGGCAGTGAGGTCTAACAAAGAGTTTAAAATTACAAGCTGTGATTTTGAAGTGATCTTACAGGAGTTAACTAATCACACATGTTGGTATTTCTTTCTTATCCCAGTATATTGCAGTAGAAGGAGCAAAAGAGACTTTTAGGACTGTATTTTGCTAAGGTTTAGTCATTGCAAAGGATACAATTTCTGCAACACTTGTAACACTGTTTTAAAGATGTCAGATCATAGTTCCCATTGACCTAGAGCAAATATAGAAGTGTGTAAGAGATATGAAATAAACTAAATGATCCAATTATATTTTTCTTGTTCCTCATGTAAGTAGTTTTTACTTGCAAATAAAAATCTGTTTTTCCTTATTCTTAAAAGGGTGCGAAGTAAATTCCTATTGACTTCAGAGTGTCAGTGATGACTCCAGACGGAATTGAGATAGTAGGGAAGATGGGGCACACAAAGGTCTTGTGTGTCCTAACAGCAACACCAGGCGTGTTTCCATCGACTCACCCAATATGTGCAGAGGATGTGACAGCGTGCGTTTTCGGGTACATCTGCTACGTTCTTCTGCTCGCACATAAGGGAGGAAAGAGATTCTGGCCCCAGCCTGTAACCCCTGTTGAGTTGTTTCTTGGACAGATGCAGCATCATATGGCAAGAGCTCAGGGACCAAAACTTGGGTCAGCTTTCTGACACTGCCTCAGATACTGTCAGAGCAGAGTGTACATCCCCATTTTCCACACACACACACAAAAATTTCTATTTTAACTTGAGTCTTCATGAAGTATTTCACCCTAAATTAAAATATTATACCTTTGGAGTGATTATACTTAATTTATTTTTAACAATGTCTGAGGCCCGTGCTGTTTTTTTCCTACTGCCTAAGGACAGCTTAATAATGTATCAATATTCAGATCAGTTTTTTCCCTTTGGTAGAACTGACCTAGTTCCCTCTGTAACCCTCATCCCCCAAAGAAGGAAACATTTGAATAAAATATCCTCAATGAAGATGCTAAAGCCAACATTCATAATATTTCTTCCACATGGTCTGAAATTAAAACTGTCTCATCTCCTCAAGCTGTTAAACAAGACTGAATTTCACTTGCAAGTTTAAGCTTTTTAATGAGTTAGCATCCCTATAGCATCGTGTGGCAACATCCATGAAGTGTTACTTAATGGAAGGGGATTGTTGCAACAATTGTGAAAATGATGCAAAGTTTGGTTTTGAAAATAGACACCAGTGGTTTTCCCAAAGCAAACGTGTAACTGCTCAAAGGCTAATGAGAGCTTATCACGTAAAAATATTCAGAATGCCAGCAACTTTGAATGACCACATTCTCTCTGATAGAGATAGCTCATTAATACAAACTGGTTGTCAAAAAGCAGCTTTTTCAAATTCAGTTGTCGAAATTCAGTAGCTACAGGCAACAACTTACATAATACAGATGTGTTGGTGCTTCCAGTAAGAACAATAATACATCACACACCTTCCTCTCAAAGGTACTTTTCAGCTATTTTGACCTCCCCGTATGCACAGGTACCTATCTACTTGTCCTGTTGATGTCGATGAAAGAAGAACTTTTGTCAGCTTGCACTCGGGGGCAGACTGAAGATTATGTACAGTATATACACTGTGAGCATAGGTGTAAGATTGCCTAATTCTACCTCTGTTGGGATTACTCAAACACCTGTCATAGTCCTGTAACAAAATGGGCTTTTGTGATTCACATGCTCAAACAATCTTGTTTAAGAAGAATCTAAGTTTACTGTAAACTTGAAGTTGTGGTGTGTATGCATGGCATCCATGGCGTTCTTCTACGACCAGTGGTTTTGTGGGGTTCTGTCCCTCACAAGCACTGCTTTTTAGACAGTCTTCTCAAATTCTCTTGCTTTTCAGTCATTCAGAATAGTCTCTTTCCCAATTTTTTAAATTAACTACCAAAGAGAAAAGTAGCTATTAACACAAGGAAAAAACAATGTTAATATTTTTCGAGTCAACTTGATTGACAGAAAAGAAAATCAGCCTGCTTTGAACTACCCTATGGAACTACTGTCTTCTGGACTATGGTGTATGACACTGTTTAGTACAGTTTCTTAGCTAGAGACTATAGCTCTGGTGGAGAAAACATGCTCTTAAAGATGTAGATGTGCTTTCCCAAGCATGCTTATCATGAGATAATTTTTAAAAAGCAGAACACAAGCACAAAACCAGGAATTCCATCTGATATTCAAGAGATACAAAACTAAACGCACTGTTGCTAGATATTTTCCACTTCCATTGAGCTACTGCGGGTTTATGGCTGAGTGGAAGTGCTCCACTGCTTTGGTTTTGAGCTTGAATAAGATTTCAGATGTAAAAAGTCATTTTGAAAGAGGAATTATGAAAGAGGAAATGTGGTTGAGTCAGCTGCATACCTCCATGTTGCTAATATACACACTTTCAGTTGTGTTTGACTTGTTTTCTTTTTTTATGTCCTTTTCTGTTCAGGTGTCATCTTAGATGGATAATTAGATCTGTTTGCAAGTAGTTTTGTAGAAAAGCAAGTACTGTTTGAAATATCAGAAAACCTACCATAAAGGGCAGAGATTCTGAAAACTCTTGACTTCTGAAAAGTCTGTAGTTCAAGCAGAAATGGTGATTGGTGTAAGAAATTACTAGGTAAGATTCCATGGTTTATATTGTACAAGAGGTTAAAGATTACCAGAGTCCCTCCTGATCTTTGTAGCATTTAAGATGTCCTTGCCTCCTGATGTGGTCAAGCGTGATTTGAATTGAGTGCTGAAGCACAGCTCAAGGGAAGTCTGTCCAGGCATACAAACCAATGTGTTCCTTTCCACAGACATAAATATACTGGATTAAGAATGGAAAATATAGGCAAGAGGTTGTGGGTAAGGAAAAATGGCAAAAAGAATGTGAAAGAGTCAATAATTATGAAAACGGAGTGGGAGAGGCACAGTTGATTTGTGCTGCAGGTGGCAGTTTGGTCTCAGAAACAAGAGATTCACAGACACCACAGTGGAGAGGTCTGCAGCTTTCCAGTGCACCTCTGCTCTGTAACTTCTCCCAGTCACAAGATTGGGCATTCTCCTAGCCTGCTCCAAGGACTGGTTCATGCACACCAAGTGAAATGAAATGTGGGTCTCAGATCAGAAGGAGGCTGGAAGTCCTGAGAGTCAGCTCCAGATTTTGAGAAGAGGGGGGAAGAGAATCCAGCAGCTACACTGAATTAAGCATCTTCTGCTCTTCTCACCATGGTAAAAGACTGATTAAGATACTTCTTTTTGCTTGGCATAGAAGGGAAAAGTATTTATCATCCTCTCCAACATACGAAGGCAATTAGGAAGACTGGGATTCAGCTGGTTGACAGCAGATGCATAGCACTGAGGTGTAAGTAAATAACAATCTCTCTTTTGTAGCTTAGTGTCAGTTCTGCAAGGATGCACACATGCACACTGTTCCATTGACATGACTACAGAAGCGCAGTGAAACCAATTATGTCCTCCTTGTTCTGGTTATTCTCATGCTGACCCTCCCCTCTGTACTGTCTGTCAAGCTCTTGTCTTCCCTTCCTTGAAAGTCTCCTTCCAAAAATAGATACACAATTCTTTTCTACACTTGAAGCAGCAAAAAATACGGCAAATGAGCTAAAGGAGCTAAACGCAGATGATGCCAATATATATTTTAAACATATATTTATCAGTCTTTTTGCAGGTTTTTTCTTCATTTCACCCTTTTGCCTGCTTACCTGTGATTTGCCTAAGTCACCTACTTAGGTTGTGAATTCTTGAAGGGAGCATTTTATGTCTTTTTATTATTATCATACTGCAGGCCCTGTGGAAACACAGCTGATTACTGCTATTTACATAGATTATCTCATATAATAAGAAACCCCTAACATTTTTAAAAAAGGTTACCTCCCCACTTAGAAATTTCAGAAAACTTTATTTGGGTTTGCTACATCCCAGGTCTGAATTGCAATGTATTCTGTCTTGGATTGTGTTTGTGGGGGTTTTTGAGCACTAATTCATTGCTGTAAAGTGACTTCTGCCTCATACCTCTTCCCTTCTGGTGTTCCGATCAGCTTGTCCTAAGGTTGAGCATCATTATTGTAGGTACAGTTGTACTTAGAATTACGTATTTCATCAGGGGATGAATCATTAAATACCTCTTACAGAAGTTAATGGAATAAAATTGTTTAATTAAATTCTGTCTTTGGGAATTCATCAGAAAAGATGCTGCATCATTCAGGTTGTAAACAGAACACTCCTTCTAGACACCTTTACAAAACAGGCTGCTAAGTGCACTGTTTTTCCTGGACCTTCTACAGCTTTGTGTTGACTTAAATAGCCCAGCCCTAAATAAGTTGCTGCTTTGTTATGAGTCCATATGGAGTAATTTTTGGTAAGAAGCTAGCTCCTGAAGTATCTGTAAAGCTGTTCCCCTTCCTGCGCTCCAGTAATCCTAAACCAGCTGCTTTGCCTCCCAGCTGAATGTGTGGGGATGAGAACCATCATCATAACAATAATACCTGCTGCATCTGACTCACTACAGCTCCTGCTGGGAGAGGTCATAAAATGTGCATTTCTCTGTGCCTGCGAGAGCTGCCACAGTACAAGGAGGATTCACTTCCAAGTTCAAATTTTCTAGTTGTAATTTACCTCCCTCTCTCTTTTCTTAATCTTTGAGTAGTGTGGGAGAATAACTTTAGGTTATGTCTGAGGAGACTACCTGCAGAAGCTGAAAAAAGTCTGAGATCTATACTCGTGCTTTCAGGAGTATTGCTTGGTGGGAGTGTTGTGTTCTGTGCTCCACAGGAAGGAGAAAACAAAGCCGAGTACGTCTTGCTCCACAGCACAAATGAGATCTGTGTGAACAAACCCCTGCCTGCAGCATGCCTTTACCCAATGAACATTCAGCACACAGACACTCACAGTTTTAGTAGAAATCGCTGGGGGGAAGAAATGATCTGAAACATCGCCATTTACCTTTCAGCTGTAGCCTTGTGTCTTGAAACATTGACATTTCACCTGTAATTAAATCTCTATTATTAATGCATTGTGGAAGCTCTTTTCCCTAGGCACTAGACCATCAGACTGTGTATAGAGTCTGTCAGTAAATAATATTATTAAACACGCATGTAGTCTTACAGACACTCAAAAAAGAAATAGCTGTGCATACAAAAATAGATATGCTCTTTTTCAAGTTAGTGACACATAGTAACCATCTAGATACTGTACTGGGCTACTGGCTCTAGGTGGCCCTGCTTGAACAAGGCAGATGGATGAGATGACCTCCAGAGTCACTTCCATCCTCAACCAGTCTGTGATTCTGTGATACGTTAATTTTCATTCCTCAGCTCAATCATACTATACAATGATGTCTTTAAAAATGATTCATCTGTCATAGTCAACAAAGGTCACTGTTTTAAAAGACTTCTTTAGTAAACATCCTAAAGGGGAGATTTTCAAGTGCTTGAAATTAAAATCTGTGCCTTTGTCTTTTACTATACTGACTGATACTTTGTTTAAGTAAAGAAATCTACAGTAGATCTTATACAGGCATCTTAAGAATGACACCATTAGATTCAGGAGAATTGCTATATGTTTAAAATATAATGAGATGTACAGATATTAGTAGGAATTGAAAGAAAAGATTTCATAAATCCATTTCAGTTACTTGTCACGTACAGTGGATTGAACAAGAAGCTATATTCCAAACCAGGAGGATTTAAATGCCACCTTACTCAGTTTGAGAACAAAGAGATTTTCAGTTTATGTGTTCTCTATACATAGAAGAGGGAGCAGAATGGGCTTGTTGTGCTAAAATCATGGCCAAGGTGGTGCTGAGAACAGCATAAATAAAGGGCTTAGTGTGGCTACAGGAGAACAAACAACGTTTGTTTATGACTTCAGTGCATTGCAAAAATGAGCCCTGATTGGATCTGAACCCTACAAAGAGTTTAAGGGGCTTGGTGGAACAGGTATGATTAATCTGTATTTGGTTGTTAAACTGACTCAGTAATAAGAAAGTTATGTGGGTGTATATATTGTATCATTCCTAAACTCAAATTCCATTAAGCATTATGTAACAGTCAAATAGGATAATTAGATTTACAAATGCCTCAAGCAAATATTCAAGACTGGTTGCATCTGTTGCTTATAAAGAGTGAGATCTTTCATGCAGGACTCTTTTTGTAAGAACTGTGCTATAGATACCACAATCACTGGTAACTCTTGGCAGAACAACATTCTAAATCTGTTAGCATTGAGAATTTACAGATTAACCCAAGGATTATATGACACTATTGATCATATTTTTCCACAAGTTTTTGAGCTGCTGGATTATTTTTTAGCTTACTAATTTAATCACACACTCATAAGTCTGTTCTTTCACCAGTATACAAGTTAGTTACCAGGATACTGGGTATTAAAAAGTCTACCAGCTAGATACTGCTAGGATGCAGTCAACAGGAAGTTATACGACTTCAAACCTAGTAAACAATAACATAAATGTATCATTATCAGCTTACCTTTGTGATAATCGACCTTAGTCATGAATATTTTAAAGAACTTTTTAGTAACTGTTCCTCTATATGAAATACTGTGACCTTTTTTCGAAGAAATCTAATGTCATAATAATTCAATATTCAAATATATGCTTTTAGCCATTTTACAAGCCACAGCATTTAAAGCTGTGGAAGCAAAAACAATATGTAGAATCTACCGTCATGTTTTAAGATGGAGGGAAACTTGAAGAAAATAGAGCATTATCAGTGGTTCAGTATGCTATGGGTTTTAAAGAAACAAGTATGTAATGATTCATTACTGCAATTACACAGTATTCTTCTTATATAATGTAGTAGTTCTTCTTATGTAATAGTATGTCCTACAACATAATACAATAAACACTGAACTGATCTATGCAGTATAATGCTGAGTATGTAGGCTCAACCCATTTTTATGATGGTATCATCCAATACTAAAACATAAGAAACCAGAGATCCTTTAGAGACTATAAAAGACCTTTCTTTTCCCAACAGTTTAAAAATAGGGGCAAAATCCTGGTTTCTGCTGGTCAATGTCCCTGTTACCAATGGAAGCAAGATTTCATTTCAAATGGAGAAACCAGGAAGATTTTTCAGCATGCTCTCTTTGTTTCCGTTTTTCTTCACTGGCCCACGTTTTTATGAATTCAGTTCTAGAATGACGTATGTGCTGACAACAGTCAAGACAAAGAATCTTTAGCTGTATTGTGGAAGTGCTTGTCGTATTTTAGATCTGCGAAATTGATCACGTTTGTTATCTCCTTTCTTTTTTCGGCTTTTCCTTATGTGTGATACCCCAAGAAAAAGGGTTTGGGGATCAGTCATCCCCAAACATTTTGCTACTTAAGAGTGCTTGATTAACACTATGTCTGTCCACTGAAGTCAGAAATGAGCCACAAATCTCAATTCTGTTTAGATATTTGCAGCACATGTTTGTCAGTGTGTTAAGTTTTATATTAACAGGCTCAGTGGGGAAAAATTCATCATTATGGTACTGCATGGACAGTGGGATGGGAAACTTTTGTCTATCAATGGGACAAGCCATTGTAGGTCACTTAAGTACTTCTCTGCCAAAGTAACATTTACATTACCAAAGAGGAAAGTTTTGGCACTCCTGCTGAAGCATCAACAAATGAGTGAAAGGTAAATATATTTTTGAAAGTACATCTGAATCTGCACTCCTCAAGGAACCTAAGGAGATTGCTATAAACACTAACAGATTTAGCAACAAGGATTCTCTCTGAGGAGTGTAGCCTGAGACATAAAGCACATGAAACGACAAAATTTCTGATGAATTAGGTCAAGAAAATGCCCAGAGTAAATCAGTGGCATATAGGAACTTTTTTTGTTTTTTTTAACTTGGTGGTTTGAGAAGGAAGTTAAGTAAAAGGTTTGGTTTGTTTGCATTCACCTTTGTCTTTCAGAAAACTTTCTGTATGTTATATATAATTTTTTTTTTAAGTTTGCTTTCAAAATAACTGGCTAGCATCAAGGCTTTGGTTGTTATTTTTCTTCTAAGAGTGTGACAAGAGAACAAAGGCAGTATAAAACAAAGCCTTTTCTTTTCTCTTAACTGGAGATGTTTAAAATGGAGAATTAAGGACCAGGGAAAGTGGGCCAAATGTGTATACCAGAAAAAAATGACAGAAAGTTATCTATATTGGCAGTGTTAATTTTATGTAATTTATGTGTATGTAAAATTCCTTTTTAAAAGATCATCTTAGCCATTGACCATGTCTGACCTGACCTACCAGACTGTCAACCCCTTCTCACTACTCCTAGTTATGGTTGATAGAAGGTAGTACTGTGACCTTTCTCCAGAACTATTTTTACTTCCATTCTTCAGCTGAGCAGCATTCTTCTGTATGCTGAGCAACTTACATATTTTTTTAACATCAGTTTTTTAAGTCTTTTAGTTAAAGAAAGTTCAGAGACCAAAGAAGCCATTGTTGGAGGCTGAGACACCACTCAGCTCAGTTCAGATCATTTGCATTCAAGTCAGTTGCCTGGAAACACAAATTTTTGATAACATATGACTTAACTGGTTTTAGGAAACTACTTGCTAGAGAATGAAAGGGAATTGTGTTGGAAGATGTAAAGTTAAGTTTTGAAAGTATTGTGAGAAACACAGATGGATGCTCTCTGTGAACCTAAGCGTGCTCAAGTTTAGCAGACACTTGACTATGTGATTGCATCAACACAGCATTAATGAAAGTTAGTTCTATGAGGGAAAGGGAGTCTCCTTTCTGGGTTAATATAAAGTCCTTGTTTTGCTTCTATAATTAATTTCGTTTTATTTTCATGAACATTTTAGGTGTATCAATACATGCATGAAACCATAACTGTTAATGGCTGCCCCGAATTCCGAGCCAGGGCCACTGCAAAGGTAGGATACGTGCAGCTGTTGAAATACGTGTTACCAAAGTGATCTAGTAATTGACTGTGCGCGTGTGTGTTTCAGGTATTCGTGTGTACACTGTAAGAAAATTTAGACATCAGTGGCAGCCCAGAGTCTAGAACCAGTGCTACTTCCCAGGTAACAATCATAATGGAAAATTTCAACCTTTATGCTGCTTCTGTAGCTTAAGAAAAGAGAATGATTTTATGCAATATGATGCTTTTTGAAAAGTTGCTTTGCGAAAGCAAATCTACTGGTTCTTCTGTAGCAGTCTGCCTGCAACAACCGATATTTTAATGGACTGTTTTCCCATACATCTCATCCGGAGAGGACACAATTATTTGGGAGGTAGAAACTAAACAGTCAATATTCCCCTTTTAAGTAATGAGAACTGTAGGTACTGAGGGAATGGTAAGGATGAACAGTGACAGAAATGGCCTGATCAACATTTTATTGACTCCACAGCCAAATGTAAGCCTGGGGTTTTTTCTGATACATTGCCCATTTTATTAAAAGGTATTCTCTCTTTATCCATGTGGGCCTGCCTTTCTTATACCCTAAGACAATGACAGCTACCTTACTGCTGCTACTGAAATAATAAAAGAATTCACACAACCATGAAAGAACCCATTCTATGTGCCAGTATGAAATATGCTCTGTATTTTCATATCGTGCACAAAGATGGATGCTTCCCAACAAGGGGGTCCACCATGGCTTTCTTTTTCCCATTATCATTTTGTACAAAACACTGTCTTTTATGTGGTGTAGCAGATTCTATGCAAGATAACTTGCAAAAGCCATAGATCTTTTTTAGAGATACTTCTTTATGGTCTCATTCCTGTGAACATAAACTCCCTGAAGTCCTACTGGAACTAAGATCAAAAGCTATTTAGTATTTATGTTCAGAGGTGTTCGTTTAAAGGTGTATCAGAAGAGGAATGTTGGGAGTGTGTTATAAAATGATTTAAAAGTATTTTAGAGAAGCAAGCTCCATAATAGCAGCAAATAACCTAATATACTCTAAATTGCAGTGTATTTTCCATATTAAATAGGACTTTCTTTTCTGTAGGCCGTACTTCTGATTTTAACCTTCTGATTAAAAGTTCATGGTCAGTGTAAATTTGTAAGGTCTTTGGTTCTATATAGAGAAATGTGTATATGAAATCCTGATTTGTTTACACTGCACATAAACATGGAAATTATTTCTATGTTATTTACTAAATGGGAAGAAGTCCAATTAGTGTTTCCCATTCTCATTTCTTACTCATATAGAACAGCAGGTTACAGAGCAATGTTTCAATATCGCAGTATTTCCTGGTTATTTCTGGGCTGTCTGCATTTCATTCTCCTAGTGCATTCATGTTTGACACAAAATGTATGCATGATGATAAGTTCTGCATGTGCAAAAACATGTAACTGAGAATCATCCATTATGTCACATCATCCACTAGCTTCTATTGAGCATAAGCATTATAGGATGCTCAAAAATATTAGTGTAATGCAAAATTGTTCAAGCAGTTTGAACTACAAACACGTTAAAAACTATAAAATATTTTCTTAATGCTTATTTAATGCTTTATTAGAACCAATAAGTAAGAGAATACTTGTAATGAAAAATCAAATATAAATGTAATATTTTCCTGGATGCAAGCTTTACAGTATGTTATTTTTTTACCCCCCCAGAATAAGATTAACAATCAAGATTTTTGTAATTGATTTATGTATCTGTTGTTGTCTTAAGATTTAATTTTTCAATAAAAGTTTTGACGGAATTGTGTAATAAAACCTATTCCTGTTCCAGAAGTTACTTAGTTTGTAAGATTTCACAAAATTCATAAATTAAACTTTTTAATTTAAGAATATATTTTGAGAATTTAAAATTAATAATTCCATAACTCCAAAAGCAAGGCAAAGAGTTAACAATTCAGTTCATCCACTTTATTTCAACTAAGAACACATTAGAGAGCCCATTATCTTATCCCACAGGAATAAATTTTCTCCCTGTGAAAAGGCAAAGAAGAAATGCACTAATGACCATAAGAGTGCACCACCACAGAGTAAGGCTTCCTGGTGCCTACTTCTGGCTCTGCTGGTAACTTTCGGTATTATCTTTGACAAGTCACCTAAACTCTCTGTTCCTCTGTTTATTCCTTTATTTCAAAAACATTGGCATAGAACTTCATGTTTTTAAAATATTTTCAGATAATCAGGAAATGTGAGAGTAAGATACTGAAGTGTTTTCACAGGAAGGAATTCTTCCTGCAAATGAACAACAAAGCCTCTATCACTGTCCCCGCTAAATAGCCAAATCAATCATTTTTTTTCTTCCAGGCAACAGTTGCTGCATTTGCTGCAAGCGAAGGCCATTCACACCCGCGAGTGGTGGAGCTGCCAAAGACTGAGGAAGGCCTGGGCTTTAATGTCATGGGAGGAAAGGAACAAAATTCACCTATTTATATTTCTCGCATCATTCCTGGAGGAGTGGCAGAGAGGCATGGTGGGCTGAAACGTGGGGACCAGCTGCTTTCAGTTAATGGAGTGGTATGTGGAAATTTGACAGAGCTTTCATTTTCATCTGGATTTTCATTTTTCACAGCTGTTCTAATACCATGATTTAAAATGCAGCCTCACAAAACAAAAAGAATGAGCTCTGTGAGAGACCTTCAGTGTGCGTTTGTGGTGCAGTGAGGCAGAGCTCCAACAACTTTGTGCCATTACAATTTCTGTTGTAATGGAAAGTGCTTGAAGAGCTTCATTTCAAATCCACACCACCTAATTTATGAGGAACCTGTGTCCTTAATTGATAATTCTGTAAATTCCTCTCATCGTAAAAGCTTAATAACAGACTGTCGTTATTTCATTTCATAGCCTTCGAGGCACACAGCCCTTTCCACGCACAGTGATGCCATGGTGGCACTTGTGTAGTCTTGTCACCTTCAGAGCCTTTGAACACATAAAATTGAAAGAAATTTGGTAAGCACATTTGGTGCTGATTTAGAGTGGAAGGTACATTCTAGATTTCTTTTAGTGATATTCATCCAGCTGTGATATCTTTGTTGGAGAAATCAGCTGTATAAATGTTCACATACAGGGAGCATGTATGCTTGGTAAAAAGGGACATTTTTTACATGGTCATTTTTCATGTAAGGCAAGGTGGAGTATTTTGCAGTAATTTCACTGTGGATGTCAATATGGAGGTAAAAAAAAGGGCTGTTGGAATAGAGGACATATAAGGCTCTTGACTCCATAATATGGGTCAAATTCTGCCTTTCATTTTGCTTTGTGTCCTCTTTTACAAAGGAATGTAAAGTACTGAAAAGGTAAGGATACTCATTCATATAACCCTACACTTCCCTTTATGAACACGTAGTCCTTTTCAATGCAAAGCTCCATCTGACCTTGTATTTAAATGCATCAAAAGCACATAGTAGCAGTTTCTGAATCCAGTCAGGAATCTAAGACTTTACAGCTTAAATTTCTTCTTTGTTGCAAGCCCATAAATAATAAAAATCTTTTTATGTTTTCATCTTTTTCTGTCAACACAGAAAAAGCTATTCCCTTTCTCTTGTAACAAAGTATTTGTGTAGCACTTCAGACAGACTTTTTCCGCTCTCTTGTATCAACTATCATGTTCTCAAAAGAGAAATACTAGTTCTGGAAACTTGCTTGCACCTATACACAATGAGAAAGAAGTGGAAAACCCACTGAAAAGATTATTTAGTCTCAAAGAAAAAGAAATAAACTGAATATTTAAGGAAGTTGATTACTTGAACTTCACTGATTGAAAGCTGATCAAAGAATTTTGTTGTTGTTTCTTTCAACAGGTGATTAAAAAGACAGACAAAAATAGTTTTAATTCACTAATTGATGGATGGTTCTTGAAAAATCCTTTTTTTTTCAACAGCGTCTAGACAAATACCAGAGAGGAAAGTGGTGAACCTTCAGATGTCAAGATATATTGAATTTGACCCTCTTGTCACCTCTATTTTATGATTCTCCATTCAAAAATTTGATGCATGTGCTCTAGAGTATATATTTAGGTAATGCAGCAAAAAACTACAATACATAATTCCCAATTGCATGTGAACACATGAGAAAGTTGATTTAGACATGCAAGAGAAATGTTTTTGTATTCAGAGTTTAAATAACAGAATTTAAAATTTGAATTCAAGTTGCATAGTTGAAATAATCACAGAATCATAGCACAGTTTGAGTTGAAAGGGACCTTAAAGATGATCTTGTTTCAACCCCCCTACCATGGTTGGGAACACCTTCCACTAGAGCAGGTTGCACAGAACCCCATCCAACCTGATTTTGAACACTTCCAGGGACGGGACATCCACAAATTCTCCAGCAACCTGTTCCAGGGCCTCACCACCCTCACAGTAATGAGCAACTGTTCATAAACCAGTCTTGGGCTGCATTAATCTCATACAATATAATTTTTAAAAAGGCAAAAATTATAGAACTGATTATTTGTTTGCAGACAGCTTGAGACGGGACAAAAAAATCTAAATTCAGCATTGTTACTGCTACTAATTCACTCTGATTCTCTTAATTTAGCTGGAGAAAAACAAATAATATACAGTATGTACAATAGAACAGACAGCTCAGCGGTGGGACATGAAATGAAAATGGAATTTCTGTAACTTGTTTGTACTCAACCATCGATGGTTATCCAACTTCATAATTAGCAACATAAAATTAGAGCTGTGTGTTCAGAATCCAGATTTGTTATCCCAGCATGACTGGGATGACTGTTCCTTGAGCTGTTTCACTGGATGTTAAAAAACAGTGTTTTCTCATTATGCTGAGGATTTTGTTACATACTTTTTTCCCACACCCCCTAAAAATAAAGGAAATTGAAAGCAGTAAGCCCTGCAGATGGCTTGACAAAAACACTTGCTGGTGCCTGTTGATATCTGGCAAAGATTCTGCATTTGTCAGATACCTTGTGTGAGTCAGATATAGAAAGGATGCAAAATAGACTTCTAATGACTAATTTGTCAACCAAGTATTTGTTTAGAGATACCTAATAGAAATATTCTTCTCAGTTTCTCAACTTATGGGCTAACAGTCAGATTTTCTTTTTTGTCTTCAGGAAAGTGAATTTTTTTCTTTTAGATATATGGCAAGTCTCTGAACAAGGATACAGTAATGGTTGGTATTTGCCCACATTATATCTGCAGTTCTTTCAGCTTTCCTGTCTCTACAGTGTTTTGCATTCTTCTCTTTGATGCAATCTGCCAATGCAATAATGGGAAAAAAAGAATAAGTATATATAAGTATATGTAATAAAAAAATATATATTGAATAAATATATACTTTCCAAAACAATTTTACCCATTTGGTGGGCGATTCTAAAGTAAAGTGAGTGTCAGATCCTTGCAATGTCCCCCACGAGCATAATCTAGTCAGCAAAGTACCTTGTGCAGGAATGACCAATACCAGCAGTCGTCCTTTGCCAGCACAACCTTAGAGGTTTGCAGAGGCAGAATTCCAACAGCAAAACAACTTCCTTTGCCCTTTCTTTTTCCCCAGTCCAAGGGGCTCTGCTATTTCACTTGTGCAGCTGCTATTAAGCAGGTAAAGATTTTGTAATACCTTGAAAATTGGAGTGCAAGCAGCCATAAAGACATTAAGAACAAGTATAACAATCATATTAATAAGAGCTGGAAACTGTGGTTGTCAACATCTGAGCGAGGTGTGTTCAGAGAGCAGGATTTGTATTTAGCAGCACTATTTACCTTTGTTATTTTCCCCTCTTTGGTTATGGCTCAGAGCTTAATTCTGTATCACTACTATTCAAATCAATGGGAGTTTTCCATTGACCTGAATAGCAACAAAGTCAAACCCTTCATTTCTAATTAGAAAATACTGTCTAAGCTGAAAGAACAAGGCTGGGGGCAAGCAGGAGAGAAAATAGACAATCATGAATTAAATGCCGTTTTCTAGGTTGTTGACTGAAGTATTAAAACACATCATCTTGTTATTCCCCTACAGAACAATCACAATTTCTTACTGGCATCAATAAGAACCATCCAACTCTTTGAAAGCAAACAAATGTTTGTACTTCATGCAGCTTGGGAGCTTACAATGTTTGTTAATAGCCTGTTCTAAGTTCATACTGTTGCACAACAGAACCAGTCATGACACCACTGAATACCCTGTAATTTCCTCTGAATGTCTGTGCCATGCAGTACTGACCATGATTTGCAAGCAAAAAAGGAAATATAAAAAAATGCCAAATTTCGTACACTTTCTGTTAAGGTGAGACTTCTATCTCTAAAAGCCAGTATCAAAGCCAGTCACAAAGAATGTGCTATAAAAGAGAGCTAGTTACAGCATGTGTTAGTTATGATCACCTAACTAACACTGAACAGTTAAAGGCTAGGGGATGTGGGGAAGAGGTTTTCTTTTGTATCTGTGACTTGTTCATTACAGCAATTTCACTAAACACCCTGTTCGTCTATGGCTTTTTACTTTAGTTCACTTTGGAGCATTAGACACTGTTACTTATGCAAGAGTTTCCTTTTTTTTCAAATATTTGTAAGGAAACAATTTCTTCTTCAGATTACTTTTCAGTAGCAGTGCTTGTCCAGCAGATTTATCCCAGTTGCAATTTCTAACAAATCTGGTCATCACAGATCATTATTTCTCTGAGTTTCATTAAATGTTTCCAAAGCATCTTAAAATTTCTTTAGAAACTTAATTGTAGTCAGTTAACTCAGACATAAAATAATTGTATTAATATGTTGAAGGAGATTTACCAGGAGAGGGGAAGGTAACTTAAATTGTTTATACTATCTGTATAGAGTGCCTGGTTTTTGAAACTTCTAAATCATTACTTCTACATCTTAATGTGCCACATCAGAAGTAGTTCTCACTCACTGTTCCTGCACAACGCTACTCAGTCAAGTAGAAGAGATGAGTATAAAAAGAATTTTCTTCTGGCAGTTGCTATAACAATGCTAAGTTATTCTTTTTGCATGAATTGAATTTAATATTTTGAATGCTGCTACTTCTCTTTGGAAGCCTGTGGGTATAGTTTCATTTTAAATAGCATTGTATACATAAGAGTTTTAAAACACAGCAGGTAGTAAAACTTTGATTTATTTTAAGTGGGAAGAAAATGACTTATTTTTAGATGATCTAAAATCCATGTGAAGGTTGCAGATATTCAGGCTGCTGGGGTTTTTTCTCTGCAGAGGTACTTGTTTTTTGGAATACGTGCTACAACACATGTGGACAATCATGCACCATTAGAAAATTTTTCCCTTTTTCTTAAGGTGTGTAACCATGCACATGTCTAAAAAGCACTCCAGTCAGTCCACTTAATGGTAGAAATTGAATACTCTCTTTAACAGCCAAGTCACCTCCCTGTTTTGGAAATTTACTGTTTCAGGCAAAATTAGCATAGAAATCAGAGCTTGAAAATTAATACCTGCCCAGCAGTGCATAACTCTTACTTAATGTTTTTTTCTCTAGTGATCCCTTAAAAAAATGTAAGGTGTGGAAACTACCGAAAACTCTTACAGGCCTTCCACATGAAAAAGACATCTCTAGATCAAAGCACCATTTTCACTATTAAATCTCTTCTCCCTGCTCCCAGAGTGTGGAAGGAGAGCACCACGAGAAGGCGGTGGAGCTGCTGAAGGCAGCCAAAGACAGCGTGAAGCTGGTGGTACGCTACACTCCCAAGGTGCTGGAGGAGATGGAGGCTCGCTTCGAAAAACTGAGAACAGCCCGGCGCCGGCAGCAGCAGCAATTGCTCATTCAGCAGCAGCAACAGCAGCAAACTACACAGCAAAACCATATGTCGTAGGTGAGAGGATTCATTGTTCTTCCCTAAAGGCCACTGACAGCACCCCACTCGGGCCAGCTGCTTCCAGGGGTCTGTCAGGGCAGCATCTGGTGCCAGAGCCCATGCCAGCCCCAGACAGGAGCCGGGCAGCCCCAGGCCTGGGCAGCTGCCTGGGGATAGAGACAAGCTGGGACATGAGCCCACACGTGCACCCAGTTTGGTGGGATCCCATGGCTGAGTTGGGCAGGGAGGGAGACTGAGGGAGACTGGCCCTGCTGGGGCATTGCAGCAGGAGATGATGGCCCTGGGGGCTGACAGGAGGTCCTGGGCTGTGGACAGGAGGGAGGGAGCCCCAGGCAGGGCCAGTCAGGGGCCTGGAGGTACCCTTGGAGCCCCAGCAAGCACTTAGTGCAGTCAGGATGAGCAGAGCTCATTCTTTGATACATTTCCACATGGAAATGTATCAAAGTAAAATGCAGTAAAACTGCATTTTGAAAACAGGTTAAAGGCACTAGAAAATTCTGGAGCCAGTTTCCAACTAATAACCCTGAGATCAATAGCCACTGTGCAGTTCTGGCTTATCTGCAAGTGAAAGAAATCCTGGGAACTTTTTTTTTATATTAACAACCAGAGCATTTATGACAAGTAAGAATATGCTACCAGATTTAAAGCATTTTCAACTAATCTGTTACCACTCTGCAACAAAACATCAAGATTTGCTGGTGGTAGGTGAAGAAAAGTCTTCCTTGCTATAGGGAACCCAAACTTCATTCTGGTTACTCTGCAGGGGACTTCTAAGTGCTTGCTTTTACAGTTTGGTAGGAAGTATTTCGTTCACTCGTGGTTGACATTAAATATTACAATAGCTTCCAAGAGGCTTGCAAGTCTCTCAGTGGCATGTGAAGTTCAAGGATTCTCTGTATATGCAGTTTTTCTGAAATCAGTGAGAGTTTGTGCTATGAATACATTTATAGGTACGCTCCATTTGCCTATATAAAATCAAGTGGGAAGCATGTCCCAGTGACTTACATCCCAGCCCTCATCTCATAGCTGTTTGTTCCCAAAACAGCACGCGTATACTAAAGTCAACAGGTGACTCAGAAAGTTCTCAAATAGTCAAAATCTGAAGTGCCCAGTGATGGTTTCATCCTTATTAGTGTTGACACTGACCTCTGTTGGTATTCAGGGGAAAACACCTACCCTGTAAACACGCTGTCCTGTGACCACCAGAATTCCAGATTTGTTGATGCAAACGAGGGCTCTGAGAAGGTTTTGAATCCCACCTCAGGGCCTCAACTCAGACAAGAGGTATAAACAGTTGTATTTAATGAAGTAAGTTTGAGGTTTCTGTGTAAAACAAGGCCGTTGCAGGAGACAGACATACACATTAGGTTTTTAATTTTTTTCAGTTCCTAAATCATTTCATTAGCAAGTAAGGAATTTTTGCTAATTTTAGATTGGAAGAGAAGAAAGGCAGGCAGACAGCCAGCAGCTTAATTCCTCAGTTCTTTCTGCTTGCTCTGAGGAATGTGTTTCTTTAATTCTAGGTTGTTCTCAAGAAAGAAGAAGCCTCAATCAAGAGTTCAGTAATCAAGCAACCAGAGCTGTACTCTAGTATTCCAGCAAAAGCAAACAACTACAGGAACATGAAACAGAATTCATCTGGAGAATGTACAGTACCAGACTAATGTTAAGTGAGCTGTAGGGAGGGTACCATCATGGTAAGGCTTTTCAGCACACAGCAGTCACAGATACCTTTTACTTCGGTGACTGTTCCTAATGAGAACAGCATGATTGGTAAACCCTATGAAACAGTGAAGTCCAGGGCTTCCAAATAATTCTGTTTGATCTAATCTTGCA
This sequence comes from Platysteira castanea, assembly GCA_013397175.1. Taxonomy (NCBI): domain Eukaryota; kingdom Metazoa; phylum Chordata; class Aves; order Passeriformes; genus Platysteira; species Platysteira castanea. Next base: position 492,373 of record VYXC01000811.1, read on the forward strand.
CTCCTTACTCTGACAAATTTCTAGTTGGCTTTCTCTAGTCACTGAGTTTTGTTTAAGGAGGTTAAGATTGGCTGCTTTTAAGAGCAGGATCTTTCTCTACAGTTATCTCCAAAAATGAAAAACATCAGTTCAGAATTTTGCCACAGACATCAAACTCATACATCACGCTTCATAACCACTTTGTACTATATATTGTAGAGCTGTTTTAACCTAACTTCCTGTTTATAATTTTCAGATTTCCCTCTGGAAATAGCAATTTACTATATTTATAAAGTATTCCATTTGTAGAAGCAATTGGCTTTTTACTCTTGGTGTTTCCATATATTTTATTATGCATCAACAGAGTGAGAAAGTTTTAGGTCAACTTTAATTTTATTAGTAGTAAAGTTAGGGAAGCCTAGAACTGTATTTTTAAATGTAGGTATTGCTTGTATCTATTATAGTTACTATTCAGAAATCTATAACTGGATATATTATATATTTATTCCATAAAATATATATTGTCTGAATGTACCTATTAGAGAAGTAGGGTCTTTGCTTAGCATGTATTGCAAATGTAGTAAGCTAATGTTAGCAAAAGACCAAGCTTTGTTTGGCAGATACTACTGTGATAGCATAATCTCTGCATTTCTGTATTGTTTAATTTATTTTCCAGTCTAATGTTAATATATTTTAGAGAGGAGGAAGTGTAAGTTGTTTCTTTTAAGACTCACACATTATCATTTAAATCAGTTTGATATTAGAGTTCTGACTTTTTTTTTTAATTAAACCAAATTGGAATGTGCAAGCAAAATCTGTAAGTTCTTAAGTTTACATGTCTGCTTTTCCAAAGAAGATAGTCAAAGCTGAAAGGCTAGAAATGTCATCTGATTTCAAGAAAATAAGAAAATAGACCCCTAAATCCTAAAAAAAATGATCATTTTTACATGCCTTCTGTGCTTCATTAGAAAAGACGAGGGGAGAAAAGGAGCTTAGGGGAAAACCATACAGTCATTGCATGTTGAAAACTCCTGCTGATGTCAGTGAAAGTTCAGTAATGTGAAGAATGGAATGTAGAATTGGTCAGAACAGTGTTCTGTTCTGAACTTGGAACAAAGTCAGAAACAATTAATATAGTGGAGGATCTATTCTGAAACTGAGAGAGACAAAGCAAAATTGGAAATTGGCACTATCATAGCAATGTTAGAAACCAAATGCAGGCTAGCCAACAGTCTTGACAGTGTTTCATCAGTGTAAGTAGCCACTGAAAGGAAATTACTGTATTTTTAAAACCAAACAGCGTGAGAGAAGCCTCATTTTATACAGGGAGGTAATTGTATTCAGCAGTCATTGGTGACAATATCAATTAAGACAGTGGAGTTTGAGGGCTACCAGAACTGAAGATGAAATATATTGTATTGTGCTCTGCACGATGTCTTTTTATACTTAATAAAATTGTACGTACCTATTTTAAAACTGTTCTCAAACAGGCATTGCTATTAATATTGACAGTATATAAGTTGTTATTATGACTGCGTGTAACTGTTCTGTATCTCATCAGTATGATTTGAATTACACTGATAGCTGCATTTTCAGAGACCAGGTATTCGGATTTAGTCAGCCCACTGTACTGCACTTTTCCAAACTGCCTCTCCACCTCCTTCCCTCCTCTTCCTCAAAAAATTTGAGTGGAATGTGCTGATTAATAAATTTCAATAATAGATTGTCATTCATATAGAGAAGCATATCAAATTCATTTTCATATCTTATTATTCAATAAATTATTTATACACAGTAGCATTAACATTCTAGTCTTTGCCAACATTTAACAGTAAGAACTGTCAATGACTTTGAAGTGGAAGCATGTAGAAATAACTTTCTGTTGCTTTTCATGCCCCTTACTGATCAGTGAAACATAATAGCTACTCAATCACAGAATAACCGCTGTCCGTAAGCCTATGATGTGCTTTTGCTTGTAAGCCGGTATTTTCATTTGTGATTTAAATGTATTTGGTCCTGATTCAGTACTGCTCTTCCACATGTGCACAGCTGAATTAGCATTCAAAAGAACTGCAGGGAAGACAGCCCTTTCCATATGCAGTTCTGCAGGTATTTGTGCATTGTATTTTAGCTGATTTGTCTCCTGACATTTGCTGTTCCACTACACTAAATTGATATTCTTTCATTCGACTTACTGAGTTTTATTACCGATATTTACCTTTGGGGCTCCCTCATGTTTCTCTGCACTGGCAGCAAACTGAGGTAGGAGATCCAAGACACCTTTTCTGTCTCTTTATTACAGTAACTAAAGAAGTGTTTACACACTCTTGCATCATGTTCACTTACACCAGAGATCCAGGTGCAGGATATAATAGTAATAGAGATTCAGGATTGGTGGCATTAACTTAGTGAAGTTGATGGCTCTGCTGGGCTAGCCATAGTTTTTCTGTTTGCGACATTTGCTCTGACTGGCACTTTATAAGGTATTGAAGAATTCCATCGTCTTTGATGGAGCAAAAAGCTCATCAGCTTGAATTTTTCTCTTCTAGTGACCAGTCATAGATTAAAAGTCAATGAATGCCTGTGAGTGGAAAAAATTACATAAAAATCTACCTGCAGTTTCATGGTGAATAATACTACAGATCTCACAGTCCTATCCATTGTCCCTTGTGTATGAATTTATCACAGCCAAGAATCCAGTATGATTTAGTAACCTTTGGGAACTCTTGCAGAAGGCACAAAATTATATGCCTCGTTTGCAAGAGAAAAACTGTTTACTGATGTACTAACTAGGGATTTTGGAGTTCTAAATGAAATTAAGATCTCATGAGCAAACCAAATTCCTAGAATAAAAAAAAAAAAAAAAGCTAAACAAGAAGGGGAATGGTTTTGCCTGTGTTTGAAATCAAGCACGATTTTAAGCATAATTTCAGAATTTGAAAGTTATTATGCAGAAAAGTGTCTGGAAGTACAAAGGACCATTCAATGTGTAAGCAGTGGATTTTAGCTAGAAGCAGTACCGTCCCTCAATAAGTGTTACTGAGACCATTTCCAAATCCAGCATTCAACAAAACAAAACAGTTTTCTAAACCTGAGAGCATTCTGGGTCAGTTTGCAAGAATGTGCTGCCTGCTGCAATACATGTCTGATGAGACATCCAGCTCATTGTGCTTAGCCATGAGAAGGTCAGGATGAATAAGGGATGTGCTCAAACAGTCTTGCGAGCAGACCCATGCTCACCCTGCTTGTCCATGAAGCAAATGCAGTCTGAACGAGCAGAAAGATTTAGATACATGTTTGATGGGTTCATTGTCTCTACCTTCAGCTGTCCAAAATCAAGCTGTGAAGCTTAGGCTGATTGTTTCCAAAGTCAAGAGTTAGAGGTATCCATTGAATGTGATTTATTCCACCTGTCTCTGACATACATCTTAAAATAGAGTAAGGCATTCTGTTAAAAATTTCATAAACAGAGCCACTACTAAACAAACTACTAGCTTGGAATAAGTAATGGCTTTTGAGGATGTGTTGCTGCTACACTGATACACAGCTTCAAAATAAATAAGTGAAAAGTCCCCAGTGTTTGAATTCCCTAGTCTTAAACCTCTACATGCATAGCTCAGAAAACCAAGAGGACTTGTATGTATTCTAGTTTGTAAGGAGGATCCTGTCACTACAGATGTCTGTTCTGAACCATTCTAAGAAATTTAAGAGCTCAGCACAGGTATTGTTGGCAAAATGCTTTGGCTGTGGTGCGTGCAGGAGCAGACTGTAAGAAGCTGCAGCCTGTGAATGCTAATAGCAGAAGTCTGTACTGCCATTCCCAACACTGGGCTAGTGTGTGTGCATTTTACAATACCTGCAACCAAAAAGATGAACTATTGCTTTTGATTTCCAGTTACAAACAGAGATGCACAAAAATGAAACCTTTAAACTTCCAGCACAGAGATTTGGAATAACAAGAGTCATAGCAAAACTTGCCCAGTGGTGAAATATAAAACCTGCTGCTACCTAGGATTAAATAAAAAGATTACAAAAGCAGATGTCTAAAAGGAACAGCCAAGATCCAAGAAAACAAAGTCACATAGGAGTTTAATCTCTGATCAGCTTTCAATTTACCTCCTTATAGTTAGTTTCACTCTTGTCAACTCATCGATCACAAGAGAAGCATATGATTCACCAATTGCAGTTCCTTTTGTCAAAATCATAAAGAGCCGAAAGGGTGGAGGAATACCTCTTCCTTCCTCTCTCTGAGATGTGTGAAGCTGGATTGTGCTGCAAAACAGTGATACCCACACATATCCCAGTCCTACAGAGAGTTTCTCCATTAGTCCTATTACAGTTCTCCCCACCAGCAACTCTCAAGCTGACAGAACTCTGAGCATGTTTTCTCAAAGTATGTCACATAGACACACACAAATTCATGTTTGTTTCAAGGAAAACTATGTTAAGCCTGAAGTTGAAAATCTTGCCCAACCTTTTAATTTTGACATCCCAAAACAGACCAACAGTTCCACTTAATGATATTCCAGTTGAAAGCCTGAGAGTAGCTTGTAAACTTGTCCAATTAAAAACGGGATCTCAGGAGATACTTCCCTAACATTTCTGTTGAAATTGAAGAAACAGAAAAGTACAACCTCTGAAGTACAGAGTACACTGAAGTACAGTGCAGCACTACAGAAGAGGGAAGACACTTAAAATTTTTCACTTATCCATGACTTCTCCAGGTATATGGAGTATTATTTTTATCTGAACGAGTTACCTGGGAGGATAAACTATGTCTCTAATAGCAGTTTTTGGAAAGAACAAGACAAAATGCTTAGCTAAAACAGCATGGGAAGAATTCTGGGTATGTTAAAGTAGCCATGAACAGTTTGGTGGGTAAGAGTGGCCCCAGCTCAGATGAGAGCAACTCCGAGGTACTTCTCCACTGATCTCTCTCCTATCACTCCACCTTTTGGCCTCACAAATTCCCTTTGATAAGAGCCCAAATGTCGCCACAAAGCTATTCCAACTCTCCCACTGCAGTATTCCTCTACCCGTCTTTCCACGTGAGTTTTCTGTTAGCTGAGCAATGACACTTTTTGATCACATGCAATATCTTTGGGCAGGTATGGCATTTAGGCCTTGCCATGTCTGCCTTCTGGAGTGCTCTGCTCTTCACTTGCACTCCATATCCATTAGCTGCCCTCTCATGGCCACCATAGTCAGCTTAGTTGCCTTACACAAAATAATTGTGCTAGTCCTCAAGGATACGTGGGGAAAAATACATTGAGAGGGTAGAAAAATGGTAGATGAACCTTGAAAAAAAAATACAGATATGCCGAGAATGTCACCTCTTTCCTGAGTCATTTCTTTTCCATCAGGTGATGATTTTCCCTTTCATTTAGTTCCCCGCTGACAAGGCACTCTATGCCATGATGGTGACTGTGGAACAACCATACAGCCTCCTCTGGCTGAAACAGCTCCTTCTCTGGAACCAAAGGACGTCTAGACCTGCTTGAGGCATTACACTGTGAATTCACACACGTGCAGTAGGTCAGAGTCACTGTGCACACACAGAACAACTGAGGTATACAGGTGAAGAAAATCCAGCACATCTGGCATGTAGACCCATGGCTGCCCGGAATTTCACAGGTTAAAAATGTGGAACCAACTCCTGCCAGCAACCTAACATTGAGTCAGTGCCTTCAGACATCCAGGCTGGAATGGTTTGTATTATAAAAAGACATCCAGGAACCAATGCTTCATTTGTTTCAAAATTCTATTTCAAAGTAGGTTTTCAAGAGCAAGCAATGAGAAAGCAAGAGCCTTTCTTAAACTCCCAGGGATCAAACACGTAACAAAGCATTAATTTCTTTACTGACATCATGCTTCAAGTGCAGAACTTAGACCAGCACCACCTTTCAAGCCTCTGTTTTGTGCATGTTGTCCTTATCTTGTCCATCAGGTTGACGGAAAGAAGTCAAACTATTCACCGTTGGGTCTTAGTACCCCTAAAGGAAGACATAAACTTGCTCATGTGAAGGGGGTTAAAGCATCATTTAACTCAGACTGAAGTATAAGTGCTGACTAGGTGTTTTGAGCAGTATCTGTCTGCACTGTGCGTATGGCCCTGTAGCAGGTTTTCAGCCCCGTTGTCCGAAGCTATCCGTGTCCCTACCTGCTCCCGACTCCGTTCAGCGGGCGCGGCAGGTGGAGCTGGCAGCTGGATAAATATGCCGAGGGAGACGCCTAGTGTAAAAGGGTGTTCATGGCACCGAGAGCTGCTGCTTCCTCTGCCACTGCCGGGGGCTTCTGTCCTCCCAGCGTTAAAAAGCTACACACAGAAACGTACGCAGCATTCATTCGGTGTATTGCCACACATATTGCAGTGAGTGGGCAGTTCAGAAAACTGAACTCGATTTACGTCTACAATAACACCGCAGGAGTGAATACTCTCTGTGCTAAGAATGGCAGATAGCAATAGGATTATGGCACTAAAAGCAATACTCTTAGCTGGGTAATAATTCTGGGGTTAATGTAAATATTGCCTAACATGGTTATTGGACTGCACACAGGGTCTGATCACACCTCACCTGCTGTTGCTGCTGCTGAAGATTATACATGTGCTGATGAAAAAAATGTCCCACAGTACCACTAGGCAAGTGTATCACTCACACTGAAGTAAATGAAAGATGAAGCCTTGCTGAAGGGAGCCACGTAAACCAGGTGCAGTAACAAATCGATGCAAGTCATCAATCTCCCACTGCAGCAGCTGCTCTGCTTTTAGCAGGGGACTTGCCAAAGACAGCCATCAAATTGGGTAGCTGTGATTTTCTCAAAGGTGATAACAGTCTGTACCACTGCCTGGCACTACCTTCCTCAAAGGGACACCCAAACAGAATCCTGGGTCATTAGATCCAGGTGTATACAGATTAGCTCTAGAGGCGTTTTTATTTCTCCCCTTCTAGGCACTCCTATAATTTCTTCCTCTTTCTCCACCAACTTCAGTCAAGGCTTTGATATTTAGCTGAAGTATGCAGGCATCTGAAAGTTCTCCTTTTTTTCAGCAGGGAAAACAAACTAGGAGCTACATTTTTTACACCACATCTTATATTCTCTGGCAGCTTCCTCTCTGAAAGGCCTGGGAGAAGGCAATACCCCCAAGAAGCACTAGTTTGACAAATACAGGAGCCCTCAGAAAATGGGCACCAGTGTTTAGAAGAAAGGATAGAGGAAAGAAGCCAAATGATAAAATAAGTCCTACCTTCAGCAAGCTTCAGAGGTAAAGCCCAGGCTCTGACAGCCTTCACTGTCTGTTAAGGGCCAGATGTCCTGTTCAGTGTTCATGTTCTGTCTGTGGTGCTTCACAGAATCAGCAGCCCAGATTCTCCAGTTCTGTTAGAAACCCACTGACTCTGATAACGGTTACAATCCTGGGCAAGGAAATGTAACAGGAAATCTATGCTCATCCTGGAATTGTCTGGTGTCACTACTTAACTGTTTGCCAAATTTAGACTTTAGGGCAAGGTAAGGCCAAAGATATATTTTGTCAAAATGGATGCCAATTTCTTCAAATAATAATCTCTTGACGTCTGTAAACAAGTCTTCCACTGAGGCTGGTGTGGCTGAGACTGTTTCTTCCCTGTATCCCTGGCTAATTCTAGGGTAATTATTTTAAATCTGCATGGAGCAAGGATGTGAGAAATGTCATTGACTCCAATGAAGTGCAAGTGATTTTCATGCAATACAAAAGAGTTTTCAACCAGAATCTTTACTGAACTAATGAACCCTCAGCAGCTATCTGCATTACAATTAGTACACCTCCAAAACATGTTTTAGAAGCAGTCATCTTGCCTTTATTAAATTATTCAGCTCAGCTATGCAGGTGATATGGCTTACTGAGGAGATGAATGCAATCTTAAAGAAAATTTGCTCTGTAAGCCAAGAGTCAAAGAATGACAATCTTCAAAGCTGGAGATAAAATAGGAGGGAAAAAAAGAATAATTCCAAGTGTCAAATCAGATGAAGATTTGGAATGTTTCTTTGACTGTAAAACTAAATGTTGAAGCAGCTGAAGTGACTTAGAAGTCAAACAAAACACCTGATATTTTTTCAGAGACCAGTGTCAGTGAAGGTGCAATTAATTGCAGCTACCATCTCTCTACAGCTAATGGAGGGAACAATTATCTCCAAGAGGTGATTCACCTCATCTGTGTAATGATTACTGACACAATATAATACCTTTTTTTTCAGTGAAGACAGCAGAAGAATTTTCTAATCATCCTCCTCCCTCCCTCTCCCCTCTGCCTTGCCAGTCTTAATTCCCATCTCAGCTTTAACATGTTTCTCCTTCAGCCAGTGTAGCAGCATGAAACCACTCTCTCACCTTCCCCACTGAAAGTACTATGTTTTCTTGGTTTGTCTGAGTATCCTATTCCCAGCTTGTCACTGAAGAAAATACATTGGGTAGTTATATCTCTTCCATCTCATATTAATGTAGGAGATGCCTCTTTTCATTCATTCATTACAGAGGGAACTTAGATGAATATCAGATAAGAATAATTTTGGATGCTGCAGAATGCAGCATTTTAACTGAGGAACACAAAAACTTTTACCACAGGACAGTAGCTGCCAGAGATCAGTGCACAGAAGCCGAGCAAACTCTGACTATATGAAGTAGTAGGCAATAACTGAGACAGAAAATGATGTCTGTACATGTCTGCAGCACACAGATGATGCTGAATCAATAGCTTCAATTGAACAGGCCCAGCTACCTCAGCCCATCATTGTCAGAGAGATGCTCCAGGCCCTTAATCATCTTTGTTGCCCTCTGCTTGACCTGCTTCAGGAGCTCCATGACTCTCTTGTACTGAGGAGCCCAGAACTGGATGCAGCATTCCAAATGTGGCCTCACTAGGGCTGAGTAGAGGGGCAGGATCAGCATTATTTATGACTGAGAAGCTTGGGAAGCAGCAGAAAAAAAGGCTCAGTTTACATGTGCAAGAACAGGATCCACATTTCCCAAGAGAAGCAGACAGAAAATGGTTTTGTGCATTTTGATGTCACTCCACATCACAACAACTTCTGAAAGCTATAAACACCAGTCTGGCTCTTCGTCATGCACTCGTAATAGCAGATAGGTTTATTCAGACTGAGTACACTTTATGAACAGTTTTTCCTTTCGGGGAAAGATAAGCAGGTTCCAGCAGGATAAGCAGTTAGATGCATCCTGTGTACTGCGAGACGGACCTTGCTGCCTTAGCATCCTTAAATGTGCAAAATCACAGGAATCTGACGTGGGAGACTGCTACCACTTTAAGTCAGTCTAAGTCACAGGATTTTAGGGAATAGAGGTTAAAAAAAAAAAGCAACCAAGTGACAAATGCTGGTCACAGAACAGTACAAGCATGTAAGGAACCATGCCAAATTATACCACCTGTGGTGCAGCAAAAAGACAAATATTTCTACCTGAACATTGCTGTATCCTTCAGCATTATTCATGAGTCACTGTTCACACACACATTCGTTTTGAGGGTATTCAAGCCAGGAACTACTTGAGCATTGGAAAAAAAATGCCCAAGCTCTGTGATCTACTGCAAGATCCCAGGATGCTCACCAGTCCTTAAGATACTGTTGGAGCAACACTGCACTTTGCTGCTGAATTTTCTCCAAAATGTAAGAGACATAACACAACAATATGCTCCAGATGTGTGCCTGAGGTAGCTGCCATTTCACCCTCATTTCATTAACCTTCTTCCCCACAGAGCCATAATTCAATTCACCAACAGAGGTTACAAATACCTGCAGCTAGCACAGATTTCTCCTTGTTTCTCATTCAGTGCTCTGAGCTGCTAAAGCAGTTGCTACGTGTAATATGCAAATCTGTTCATGATTCTTGGACATAACTATTCAAGGTGCACGGTGTTCACTGGAAAGAAACTTCCTCCAATATTTGATGAAGGCAGAGAATAAGTTATTCTACACTGCTATTCCAGTATGTATACTTGATGTTTATCAGAAACCTTGTCGTAATTGTCCTAGAGCTCCAGGTTGTCCTAAGAGGATCAGGTTTGGCAAGGAGACCTCCTCTAGAAGGCAAAAATGTCTTGAAATGCCCAAATACCCCAGTCACTCAGCAAACAGTTGTGGTGAATCAAGACCTCCCCGTTACTACTGCTCATACTCCTCCCAGGCCATAGCAGAGTTGATGGATTTTCCTGTCACAGGGTCTCCAATTCACAGCCCAGAAAGATCCAGCTCCTGCAGCAGCCCAGTGGTTACAAGGCTCTTGCTCCAGGATATCTACTCAGTCTGAAGAAGAGGCGTGGGCTGTAGGTCCTGACCCTGCCTATTTGTGCTCAACGAGAAGTATGCCTCCTTTGTGACCAAAATACATGTTGCAAGGGACACACATGAAAATGAGAATGAGCAGACTGCTCCCATCATGTCTGAGCACACACAAGAGGTCTTGCCACAGGACTGAATGTGCTGTCCTTGCAGGATGGGAAACACCAACAGTTTAGCCATGTACTAGCTGTGCTTCCAGACACATGACCAAAAACATCACAGAGCCCTTCAAAAAAAGATGATTATATGCCACACGACTCATCCACCCCAAAACCTGGGGGGAAAGGAAACAGAAAGTTGATTTAGGGGCAGCTTAAATGTCTGAGAAGCCAAAGTCATCACGCAAGCTGAAGGAAGGGCCATCTAGTTTAGTCCATGTAGTAGTGCAACTCAAATATGCACTGGAGACACCATGCCCTGAAACACCCTCTTCTCTCCAAAACAGTCCCTTTGACACTGGCAGAAAAGGGCCTAAACCTATCTTCCCACATCATGAGTGAGTGCTCTAAGTAACAACCCAGTTAATAAAAGAGGAACAATTGCACGTGCCCTTTTAGTTTGTGAATGAAGTTTTTACCCCTGCTTAGACCATGGAACACAGGGCTTGGGCACAGGATGGAAAGGCAGACAGACAGAAAGATGGACAGATTGATCTTGAAAGACACTATATTCCAGTCCAGGTTAAGACACTTAAGTAAGGCATGTTCTTCATCAAATTCTTGCTATTTAGGCAGAGCCCTGCTTCACGTGATGTATTCCCACACATTACACTGGGGGCCAGGTGCCTGTCACCGTGTTGAGAATTTCCCTTATTCCCAGTGTTCTGTATAGCTTTACAAGGACAAGGCCCTTGGCACTGGGGATCCCTAACCCTGCTTGTGGATCTGGAGTCTCTGATTCTCAGCTATATTTAAACACCTAATCCCCTGGAGAATTTGAGCCTTCGTCTGCCATAGGATTTTGTGAAGTGCCTAACTCCTATATATTTCAATGTTTTAAATAGTACAGCTGATTTTTCAGTCATATATTTAAAATTCGGTACTTCAACATTTTAGAGAAATGACACTTTTTAAAAATCCTACATTCTGTAGAAAATCTGTCCCTTAAGTTTCAAAATTTGGGGAGGAGGAGGAGGGGGATTGAAGAAGCAGAGTTCAGACCTTGTCTTTCACTTCCTACCTTTTTTATTCAGACTGGAATGATTAGAACTACTACTGGGCCCAAAATAGATTTACCACTTTCAAATACTCCCCAGTGACAGCTGAGTAGCATAACGATGCTTTATCCCACATTAGTGGCAAAATAAATTGCTTTTCCAGCACACACACAGAGCCTTATAAAAAGAATAATCCCAATGGAAAAAGGATTCTTCAGCCTTGAATTCCTGCACCCAAAAAGGCCTCAGCTGCAGCAGACTTCTCTGGAGAAGCCAGAGGGAGTAAAAGCTCACAGAAGTGTAGGGTGTCACTTGAAGGTAGGCACTTCTATTAAGACCAAAAGAATATAGATTATAGTCTTCTTATGTTAGGATGTTGCTGAATTATTTTTTAATTTTGTAAGTATTTGTGTGTTATACTTTGTGCTGGATTGGTGTTATGCTTATAAATTCCAATTTTCAGGCTACGGCTGTTTAAATCACATTTGGCTCAGATGCACAGCATATGCCTACAATATGGATTCAGGGTTTTTTGCCTTCTCTTACCAAGTGCTTCATTTCATTTAATTGCAGTGGGAGAATTACAGCATTGAAATTAATCCAGAAGCTCTTCTTCCTACTTCCAGCTCTAAGTTAGAGCCCAGTCTGCTGGTCTGCCATGCCGAACAGCACCGACATAGCTCTGACCTGCCGAATCCTGCCTGACCATGCATGTCATCAGAAAATTTTGAGGACTCTTTAATGTTGGGGCTATGCTCTAATTCTTACAGCACAGGCAGTTCTCAGATAACCCATATTTTCAGCTGGATTATACACTGCTTTTCTCCTTTTCTAAAGGAAGCAGGAAACAGGAACATAAAAGCATTCATAAACCACAAAATATTTGCCAGGCACATTTCTTCCTGGAATTAGAGGAAGAAGAGTTGTAGGTGTTGCTCACAGCTTTTAACCAAGTGACCTTCAAGATTAGAATCAAACAGAGCTATTCAGGTAGCTAAAAGGTGCAGAACCTCCCATTCACAGAGCTGCTGCTTGCCAGGAGACTCCAACACTCTCTAAAGGTCCTGAGCTTTCTGACAAAATTGCCTCCAGCAGTATGATGATAAAGATCCGGGGAAAGGCTTTGCCCAAAACACTACAGACGTCTACATCTAACATACCAGGATTACATCTAATAAAAATTATATGGGGGCTGAAGGCTCAGTCAAGCATCACATGACCAATCCTCCCAAAAATACTCCTATGTCATTTTAAATAAAGAATCTGGTAATACTGCTATACTGGTTTTCTCCCTTCCCCCAAATAGACTCCCTTTTATGCTTTGAACTTGCTAAAACCTGCACATATGAAGTATGCCTGTGCACAAGTATTTCTACTGGTTCAAAAAGATGTGAAAAGCTTGCTTGCATCTTACTCTAAGATCTTATACATACTGATTTCTTTTTAACTAGTCTGAAATTTGTTTTTAAAAGGGGGAGGGTTTTATCATGTGTTCAGCAACATTTTCTCTCTGACTTTATTTCTAACTAAACAGATGGGCACAGTTTTTATTTAAATAATTAGGCTCCAGAGAAAGAGTTCTTCAAGAGCTCCTTGCACTCTACTACCTATCAATATCTACTGTGCTAGGTAGGGAGGTACTTACCTTATCTTACCTATTCAGTAAGAGCTGATTGGCATCCAAGGCCATCAAAACAACACTGTAGTTACTCTGGGCAAAATTTGAAGCTTCTACTTCTAGATCCCATGGCCAAATTAAACAAAAAACATGATTGTACTTGATATGCCAGTGTGTGAACAGAGTGTGGGCTCTGGCTCTCAAGCACACTGCAAGTTATGTGAACCACTGTATCCATTATAATCGCAATAAAAAGCAATTTTTCACAGTACTTCTCATTTAAAGAAAAATGCACCTGAAAAGAAGGCTTGGGGAATGGGCCAGCAAGTCTCACAAGGATTTCTGAGCTGAAAGGATCAATGGTAAACCTTCTGCCACAGGAGCAGGAAGGCAAGGCTGGTGGAGAGGGCACTGGGCAGCCTTTGGGGCTGGGGCAGTGTCTGAGACACGGGCTTGCTGCAGTTAAGCTTCAATATCAGCTGGGCTAGTCCGTATTTCAGCGTGAGCACCAAAGCTGTGCCCCTGCCCTTGTTTACCCTCAGCAGCAGTAAACCCCTCCTTTTGAAAGCAAAGGAACAGTTTCAGATACCAGAGGATTTGGAGCAGAGGATCTGGATTTTTATGTTGTTCAGGCTTCAGTCATCATGAATATCACTTTACAGCTTGGTGCATAAACAGTCCATTTTTGAAGCATGAGAAAATGAATATATTGTAACTATATTCTAGGCCTTCTGGCCCAAATCAGTTCCTGGTGAAACTCCAGGGGCTTCAGTGGAGTTGCAGCAAGAATAAACCTATCTGTCTAGCTGTATTTTATAATACATTATTTCTGATTAAAAGAGAGTTTACATGAAGATAAAGACTTATTTCTGTATGTATTCAACCCAAATGGAACTCAAACTTATTCATCTAAACAAGAGTATGGTTTATAAACTATAAAACTTTATAGAGATATGAAACAATGGAAAGTAAAAAGCAGGAAAAAATAAAACTATTCACTTTATAAAAAGGAATGTAGGTAATCATGGTAGTGTTGAAATGATGTATTAAAGCAAGACTATACAACAAAATACATATTTCTTTTTTTCTCATGGTCTTTATCTTCCACAGAAAAGAGAGCAATGGGGATGTGGGTTGTGGGAGGCAGACATGGTCAGGACACCCCTCAGAGCAGACAACTTCTGCTTGAGCAATCCAGCTTCACGAGCACTTTTCTAAAAGGAGCTTCACTGTCCTACTTATTAGGAAGTTTAAAAATAACAAGTTTCACATTTCGAAGTTCAGTCATTTTTGTATTTCACCCAGGAAATAAAAGTGAGAAATTTATGAAACCCTGTGAGAAATGTGCATTTCAGGCACTGGTAGGACACAGTTGCCTCAGCCACTGTTTACTTGGTGTCTTCTCTACTTCATGCTCAGCATAAGGGATTTTAGAGTTATTAAACTTTTTCCCAGTTGCCCAGAGTCACCATCCCTTTACTCCATATTGAGTAGCTGCATGCCCAGCCGTGTGACCACTGCCCTCCCTGCTTTCTGTGCTTACCTTCCTGGCTTCAGCAGGAATCCCCTTTGATCTGCCTACAGGTGTGTCTTCCAAAGAGAATTCCCAGCATGAGACACTCACTTTCTCCCAGGCTGGGTGTTTCCAGCAATCAAACAGCTCCAGATTAGTGGGGTGTCTGCTTTCCCACTGCATGAAGCACCTTCATGGGATGTGTCTTCCTTGGCCAGTTGCACACAGGAACAAACACCTCACTGGAGGTCACTCGCTACGCTGTGACAAGGTAAACAGTCTCACAGAGTTTGCAAGGAAGGTGAGGGTGAATGCCTAAGCTCAGGGTGAGGCCCAGAAAAATCCCCATTTAATCATGCAGGGATTATGAGCTCAAATCTTACTATTTAGGTGCTGTTCAAGTCTTCATTACTGCAGGTATCCAAGAGGATGGTGCTCATCCATTTGCAGAAGTTTTACAGCCAAACTGCTCCCATCTGGGAGTTCACAGCATTATATACAACCTGAGAGAAAAAGACCAGAAGGACTCCCAGCTGCTCAAGACACAATGTTCATGAAATGTAGGAGTCCTGGGGTCAGAACCACAGCCCCCGGTAGGCATACGCCCAGAGGAGAAAGAAGTGTGGTGTCTGCTCCTAATATCAGCTTGATACTATCCAAAGGAGACAGAACCATGACAGTGAGGACCAGAGCAAAGCCAGCCACCTCCAGATCACTGACAGACTCTACTCCAGCCAGCTGGAAGGGTTTTAATGCTTTTAAAGCTACTTTTTAAGTCATGTTCTATGGATTTTTAAGACAGAAAATAGTATCAGTTCAAAAGCATATATTCATAGAGGATCAGAGAAATAATGAGAAAATATGCAGGTTTTTCCCTCTGCTGCTACTCCAGGTCTGAAGGCCTCTCAGAGAATGTCAGACCCAAATTCACCTGATTTAAAGCAGATACTGAAATACCTTTCTCAAGTCTCTCTGGGCTTGCTGACCCTTGTATATCATGGTACCACCTTTTTCAAGCACAGATGAGCAATGCCTTTGGCATCATAGCCAGCAGCATTTTTAAGCAGATTGCCAAGCAGTTCCTAAATGTTACTAATGCTCAAAAAGAAAACAGACTCCATGAATCGATGCTGCCTTTTAGCTGGTCAGGGGAGTGGAAAGCTCAAGTGTCAGGAGACATTTGAGAAAGTAGCATGAGAGGGTTTTGCATGAGATCTGTGGGTATCCAAGATGGATAAGCTCCTGGAGATAGGAAAGTGGGGCACCTGCTGGATAAAGGGAAAATATATTCCACCACGTTTGGGCAGTGAGGGTAAAGGGCACTAATGAAGCCTAATCTAACACTCAACAGAAAACTCAAAAAAAAGCATGAGAAAATGCAGCTCTGCTGTCTCTTTTCTTAGTCATTCCACTAATCCAGTTGGCTGAAGGAGAAGCCTGGCTCTAGTGCCCTGGGGCAGCAGCACACAGACAGAGGCAGTGCTCACTCCCTCAACATTTGGAACTGATCCTCTCAACCCCTCAGGCAGGGTCAAATCAGCCAGCAGAATTCCAGCCCAGTCTCCAGCTGGCCAACCTCGTTAGGCCTTTAGTTGCCAGGAAGGCAGTTGTGGCCAGCTGTAAGGCTGATACCCCATGCAGAACCTGCCAAAGGTCAGCAGTCATCAGCTGGCCAGCTGTGAGTCCTCCAGCACGCCAAGGCCCAGCTGAGAGGAGTACGGAGAAGTCATGAGCAAGTCAAGGCTTCCACAGAGAAGAAGGTGGAGAAGGAGGAGGAAAGGGGAAAAGAAGGGGTTGAGGGAGGAGGTTTAAGATGGGGAGAGGTGAGCTGCCTGCTGGGGTTAAGTCTGACTGCTCCTGACAAGCAGGGTGAACTGGGAAGAAGAGATGCTGAATTTCCACTGAAATATAGCTACGAATTTGAGGTGTTCCTAGGCATATTTAGACAAGCACTATGAATAAAGATCCCTTCATCCTCCAAGAACTAATTACTAAAAATGTATCACTTTTAAGCTTTGCCAAAGGAAAAGAAAGAGCTTGATCTCTTCCTGCAGGCAAAATGAGTGGTTTTCCACACAAGCAACTCAAGAAATTTGACCATAAAGACAGCGGGATTTTTGTCTTGCTATTATAGTTAAGAGATCTTTTCCAGGTTTCTATGTTAGTTTTGCAATGTGCAAATGTCCCTTTTGATCTGAATTTAAAAGATGTATTTCACTAAAGATCTCTGTTTGGTTTGTAACAAAAGATACAAGAGACTTCACACACAAAAAACCCCAAAGCTCAGCTGCCTCCCTCTGCTTAATTTAAGCCAAATAAGCATGATTTTCAGAGGTAAAATACATTAATTTTATTCTTAAAAATGTACAGAATTATGCTCTTCCTTGCAGTGAGCGATAGTCAGAAAACTTGCTGTAACACAGCTTCTGTGTTACATTCAGTATTGTGACACCATGAGACATCCCTGCACCTGCCTGTCTGCCTGTGAGGCCACTACTTGCTGTCCCAGAGCCTTAAGCAAGCAGACACATAGTAGGAGTTGGGATAGGTGGAGCTCAGATTTTCTAGACCATCACTTTCTTATTTATTTCTGGGCGCAGCCTTCCTTAAATGAACATGTTTCATATAGAACACAAATCTTTCTTTTCAGTTTCACTTATTAATATTATTATTATTAAATATTTAATATGATTATTAAATATGTAACATCTGGCCACAACATGTGTACCTCCCATCAGCCTTGTTGTTCTTCCCAACCCACAGACTAAAGGCAGTTTCATAGTGCTCATTTTCATTCCCTACGAGGATTGTTGCACTTCTCAGCTCATGGGAGCTTTCTTCATAGGTGTCCTGTAATTAAGATTTTGTTTCCCAGATGTGTGTAGCAAAACCTACAGGTTGTAAACTACCGTATTAGGACTTAGGGGGCTACAGACAAACAACCCACAGACAGAATGCTTCTCCTCACACTCTGAAAAGCTGCTTCTCAGAAGTATTGACCTTTTTGCAACTCTTAAAATGTCTGCCAGCCAAAGAGAGGTGTACATTACCAACATGTGATTTTCTAGTGTTACTCTGCATACTTCGTCCGAGATCACTTGCCAAGGTCAGCACAGTGCAGAATGAAATGCTGAAAGTTCTCTAGCTTAGCTCTCTTTAAAATATCATTTAAAATCATCTGCACTCTGTTAAATCCTAGGCATAAGAAGTACCCTTGGGATGGTATTTTGACTGAGAGGAGCGAACACTGCAACACTGCAGCAATGTGTGAGAAGCCAGGAAATAAAACCAGTGACGTTCACAGTCTTGCATAAAGATTTCTATGAACAGAAGGCTCGGGAAGTGATCCCCCAGAACCAAGAAAGATTTGTAGGCTCCTGAAGCATCTGCAATGACAGGAGTGTGAGAATACCTAGTTTGTACCTCTGCATGATTGCAACTCAGGGATTTAAAACCACTTTTTCTACTCCATTATCAGTTCAAACATATCTATATACACAGAAAGCCCATTCTGGCCAAGGCTGCTCCTGAAATACTCTGCAGGAAAAGAACACTTACCTCAAGGCTATGCACAGGGACAGAAGGTAACTTTGAGGGAAGCTGGGCAGGAAGGGTGGGCTGGCCTTGCCCTGTGTCAGACACACACTTGCTAGTGCCCTGCTGCAGGCTCAGGCAGGCAGGTGTCACCTCACCTCCTCTGTGGCCCCTTGTGGGGGACACAGTCCCTCAGAGTGTTACAGGGTCAGAGCCATCCTTAAGCAAAGGCTTCTTTTATCTTTGGTTCAGAAACACTGCCGAAGAGCATTCAGGTGATAACTTTTGGTGACATGGCCAAGCTGGGCTGGGTTCAAGTGAAAGATTTATCAGAGGTGAAATACCACCGCCAGGCCCCTTGGCCACTGAGTGCTAGCAACACAAACACAAACAGCAAATACATCCTTATCCCACAATAGTGAAGTGTATATATCCCTTCCCACTCAGAGTATTTATCATATGAAACGTTTCTGGATGCACTGAAAGAGCCAATCTCTCCATCTCATCTCTTTTTTTTCTCTTTTTTTTTTTTGGGGGGGGGGGGGGGGCGAGGG
>VYXC01000811.1:511574-574343 GCA_013397175.1 Platysteira castanea
AAATATGACTGTGAAATATTACTTTTACTTTTGCAGAAAATAAAGGAAACTCTGCCCATAACAGGACATACAGTGTGAGTATTTAAACTTTCCACAGTTTGTTGCTCCGTGAGTGATCTCAGAATAATACTCACTGGTGGAATGAGAAATAAGCTGCCAGGCCCCAGCCCGACAAGACACTCCATGTCCGGCTTGGGACGGCCGTGATGAGGCGGGTGCCCCGCAGGCAGGAGCCGAGGGGCGGCCGGGGCTGGGCGGGGGCTCCACAGGGACGCTGGCGGGCACCCCGCAGCCGAGTCTCGCTGCCCTCCCCCATGCCAGGGAATGCACTTAAAGAACCAGCCGGCCAGACAGCTCTCTCACAGCACGTTTTATTTGCAGCGGGGTTTCCAGGGCAGCGCGTGTGTCCCGGGCCCCGGGGTCTGCCGGGGTGCGGGAGATCCCGGGCCGGGGCCCGGCGGGGCGCTTTGCCTCCAGCCCCGGAGGGAAGCGGCGGCCTAGGGGGGCTCCGGGGCTGCCCCTCTCGCCCTAGAAGCGTTTGCAGGAGGCGGCCCCGGCGGGCAGCAGGGCCCAGGCGGCAGGCGCGGGGTGCCGGCCCTCCGGCCCCTCATAGCGCCTGGTAGGTCCGTCGGGGCAGCGGCGTCCCGGGCGCCTCCGGCCCCGAGTCGATGCTGGCGCCGGGAGAGAGGGAGTCGGCGTCGCGGAGGGACAGCCCTGCTTCCTCCGCCGGGGAGAGACGGTCCACGATGCTGGAGAGGCAGTCGAGGCTGGACAGGGCGCTGCTCTGATCGGCGGCGTACCCTGCGCCGGGGGGAGGGACGGGACACGGCAGCGCATTACCGCGGGGTGCCCGCCGCCCTCCCCGAGCGCCACGGGGAGCGGGGGGGTCCCCGGGCCCCGCCTCTACCCCCCAGGCCGCGCCGGGTCGAGTCGGGCTTACCGTGGGCCATCTCGGCGCAGTAGACGGCGTCGAAGCTGCTGCCTCTCGCCGACCAGACGGGGCTGCCACAGTCGGCCTGCAAGACAGCGAGGGGCGAGTGCCGGCCCAGCCGCCCCCGCCCAGGGGCCAGCGGGACGCTGCCCGCGAAGGGAAAGGGCCATAAAGGCCGGCGGGGAGCGAGCGAAGCAGCCGCCCCCCAGCCAGGCTGCTGGCGCTGGGCAGCGCCTTCCCCGTGTCCCCCAGCCTTACCCCCCTAAGGCCGCACTACGAGGGCAGGAGAGGGGACGCCAGGACCCCGGGGCTGGGGCGCCTGCAGGGTGCCCTTGGGCAGCGCTACCGCCCCCCGTGCATCCCCAGATAGCCCACGTGCGTGCTCGGCGGAAAATCTGGGAAGGGGCCTGTTCTGAGGCAAACCGCCCGCATGTCCTGATGTCCGGATGCGTTCGCCCCGTCCCACACCCACGGGAGTGGTCCCACGGCGTTGGGCCGAGGGGAACCTGCCTGCGGGTCCTGGGGTCCCCATAGCCCTGTCGCTCCTGCCTCTTTCTTACCATCCCATCGGAGCAGCTGGAAGTGGGGCTGGTCGGTTCGGAGCAACTCTGTCCCGGCAGGTGGTAGTAGTTTTCTACCTGTTCCCTCAAGAGCTCCTGGAGGCTCTCGATGTATCTGATAGCGTTTCTCAGGATCTCTACTTTGGGGAGTCTTTGGTTGGGGTTGGCAGTGGTGCATCTCTTCAGGGTCTCAAAAGCCTGGTTCACTTTCTTCAGCCTTCTCCTCTCCCTCATGGTGGCTGCCTTCCTCCGGTCCATTGTGGTGGATTTTCTTTTGCAGGCTTTGCAAGCCCACATGAGGCAGTGACCAGCTTGGTGGTGGCCAGTGGGAGCTCGGACATGCTCCTCTTCCTCGGAGCAGGCGGGCTCGGGGGGCTCGTGAGCGCTGAAGGGAGGCAGATCCCTGGGCTCAAAATCCTCGGGGAACTCGCCCTCCGGGGAGGAGAGGCAGGAGCTGTCATAGAAGAGCTCGGACGGGGAGAACTTGCAGCTGTCCATCACCTCCATCCCTGCTGCGGAGGCGTCAGTGCGGGACGGCGGCCACCGGCTCTCGGCGAGGCGCTCCGCAGCGCGCTGGGGAAATTTCCTCCGTAATTAGCGACCCGAGACCAAGTGTCCTTCGGCTGATGCGGGGGGCCCTTATATATACATGGAAAGGGAGGCTGGTCCGCAGCGGCCAGTCTTTATTAGCATATCCCACCACAGCCCCTGCCGGGAGCTGTCTGGGCAAGCCCCCTCCAGTCCCCAGGAGACAATTTGCTCCGCACCGCTTCTTTGGAGGGCCGAGAGATGGGCACTTTTCTAATGAACGACCTCCCAAGAACTGGTTGCGACATCTCCGAATTTTCAACTAAGTCTGTGAATTTGCAGTTTTGGTGTGGAAAGAGAAAGAGGGGCAGTGGGCACGCACGAACCACTGACATTTCCTATAGAGACCTTCCTCGTCCCGGTGTTCCCATCTCCCATTTCCCACCACTTGTTTCCTCGGAAGGGACACCTACAGTGTCTACTTGCATATCTTTATTTCCCACAGCCCGTAATCCACATCTAATCAGAAACAATATAACCTTCTTAGACCTAAGATGTGTTTATTTATCTCCAGGAATGCTTTGTCCTGTAATCAAAGTTGTGTCACCAACTGCTCAAATTTACAAATTGGAGAACAACAATGCACAACTACTTGTGACCAGGAGAGACGAGGAGGGGGGAAACCAGATTTTACTGCTGTCGGATTGGCTCACAAGGAAAGGTACTCACATAAGAAAAGTGCATGTGTTTGCTCCGAGACAAATCCCCTTCCCATTCTTTCTCCTACTCGTGTGACCTGGTGCTGCTAGAGACACAACAGTCAAGCAGTGCCTTGGGCTTGCTAATTTTCTGCTTTCAGGCAAACTTGTACCGTTACAGATGCGTCCCAGCTGCCAGTGCAACAAACCCCTCCTGGAAGTGTAAAATTTCTAACCCCGCAATCCCTAAGTAACTTTACACAAGTCGGGGACAAAAGCCTTGCAGAGCCCCAGCCGCAGCAGTAGCCGAGCGGAGCGGTGCAAGGGTCATTAGAGTGGTAATGAAGCCATTTAACAGGCATTTGCTAACGCGCAGGAATCCTTTGGTTTCATCCAGGTGGCTTTTGTAGCTGAGGAAAATATTATGAGAAGGCAAAGGAAACCTTCTCTACCTGGGAATAAAATTATGTGACCTAGGCTAACTCAAACGGAGAGCAAATGACCCAGCAGCGGTTCAAACGCTACGGAGCCGGTTTGTGTGCTCAGGAAAAAGGCGCCTTCAGTTAGCCTCCCTTCGGGAAGAGGTAATGTGGTGGCATGGCCAGCCGCTTGTCTCCGGGAGCCGCTGATCAAGTGAGCAAGGCAAGTAGGGAGTATCTCCTGAGAGAGATGCTCTGTAGCAGCGCACACCGCTGGGAATCCCTCCGATCCGCACGGGCAAGGCGGAGAAAGGCAAGCAGCTCGGCCTGGGCTGGGGCTGGAGGGAACCCATCCTTCTTTCCCCACTACCACCACCCCTGAGCCCTCTAAGGCAGATTTCCTCTCTTAGACTAAATTTTTTCCTAAGATGCAGCCATGCACACACCCTTCTTCCTAGGAACGGGTGCCTTATTATGTAAAGTCTGGGGAAGTGTACATCTGCACTGCTTTGGTTTATTTGGGGCCATAAACGCGGGAAGCCCCTCTTTGAAATGAATACTGTATGAAAAACAGGGAGTTGATAAAGGAGTAAAGTTACAGAACGGGAAAGCTCAGAATTTCAGGCTTCTGCCGCTCTGAGGTGCAGGTTGCTGTTTTGTTGGGCCACATCTGAAACAGGGCAGTTCCTTATTGTTTTCCTAAGACAGCATCAATCAGGAGGGGTTCTGCTCGGCAGTAACTTGAACTCTTCACTGGGCTGTGGCGTGCACACACACAGACACACACGGACACATACACGCAATTTGATTTACCACATTTGCGCTCGCTAAAATAGACCTGTTTACATATTTATGCTTCGTGCACAAATAAACTTGATCTTTAAAGTGTCGGTTGCGGTTCCGATCGCCTTTCTGGGCTGGTGCATGCTTGGTCTTTCTCCAAGCATGCACTGTAGATCTCCCGGTGCACAACGCCAAGCCCCTCAGTCCGGCTCTCCTGGCATGCAGAGCTTTAGCTCGCAGATTTGACTCTTAACAGAGCTGGGGCTATTGAGAAATGCACTTTCCCCCAAAAGTCTTTGAAGAGCTGGAAAATTTTCTTTCTTTTTTCCTTGAATATTTTTTGATGGAATGGAAGAAAGCGTCGAAGAGCCTGTCACTCAGGAAGAAAAAAACCCCAGTAATTAGTATCCCTTAAGGAGCCCCCGGCTCCTCTGGTAAAGTGATCTCAAAACAAAATTGCAAAAATGCAGTAGGCGAGTGGAACTAAAGAAAGGGGAGAGAAAACACGAACTACAAGGCTGGCTAATGAGGCTGCTGGGGAAGGGCGGGGTGGGGGGCGGGGGAGGATAGTGCTGCATTTCAGGAGGCTCAAGTCTGAAAAGCGGGAGCAGCTTTGGCGTCGGACACTGTCTGCTGCTGTAGACTGGTAGAGAGAAAGTGGTAAACGTGTCAGGATCCCTTTAAATGATGTTCCTCACCCCAGCCCTCCCCGTTCCTCAGGAATCGCCATGGCGCACCTATTCCCGGACTGATTCCATCCCATGTGGGCACCGTTTGCAGAGCGTGCCATC
This sequence comes from Platysteira castanea, assembly GCA_013397175.1. Taxonomy (NCBI): domain Eukaryota; kingdom Metazoa; phylum Chordata; class Aves; order Passeriformes; genus Platysteira; species Platysteira castanea. The sequence goes on from VYXC01000811.1 coordinate 516,285, forward strand.
TTTTTCCAACTCCCACGCCTTTCTGTTTAAGAGAAGAAAATCCTACCGAAACCATAAGTCACCGGACTGAGGGGGTGAGAGGTGTTAGCGGTCCCCTCGAGCGCATCCCCGCCCCCGGCCTTCCGGAGCGCCTTGCGCTGTGCCCGGCCGGCCTCCGCAGAGCGCACACCCGGGCCCCCGTGCAGGGCGGCGAGAGCGTGGAACTGAACGCTGCCGAGCCGCTCCGCTCCGCTCCGCTCCCGCCGTCCGTGGGTGCCGGCAGCGCCAGCCAGGGCTCCTCCGCGGTGCCCCGACAACAAAACTGTTTCCCAGTCGGGCTGGTGGGGCCGGGCGCTTCCAGCCGTGTGAGAAACGTTTGGTTCCCCCCAGCGCTGGGAACCGTGCGCACCTAAGTAAACACATTAGTACCTGCCAGAGGGGTTTGTATAGAGGACAGCTGAAGAAGGCATTGGCCTCTGCTGGCTCCCCGGGACTCCCAGGAGAGATCAAAGGGACACAAGGGGGTTTTTAGCAGTCTTGAGACTGGGAAAAGTTGCTAGTTCCTGCTATCGGAGGGACGTCCCAGCGAGCACATGGTTCAATTATTCAACCTCCACCCTCCCTGCCCCCTACACCCATCCCTAGCACATTCTCCACAGAAAGACGGAAACTGTGGAAAAATCGTACGGGGTCCCCAAAGCAGCAGTGGTCCACGCAGGAATTTTCCCGTGGAAGTAGCTGCTGTGTCGCCTCTTGACCGCCTTGACTTCCAGCTCGGAGAGTGAGCTAAGCCTGCTGCTGTCCGTCAGTTTCTGTTCCTGGATTGCGGGAGATTTTACCGAGGAAAATAAAGGTGTACAATATAGAAACCAAAACCAACCAACCAAGAAAACCCAACAAAACAAAAGAAAATAAACCCCCAAAACCTCAAACTAAAAACAAGGCTTTAAACACTCGGTCGCGTCCCTTCAGAGGAAAGCAGTGTCAAAGCGACAGCACTGCAGACAGGCACCCCACCTTGTCCCTCTTCCCCCCATCGCTCCCGGCCCCGCAGGCACCTCGGGCGGGCGGCGGAGCTCTGGTACAGCGGGCCGGGCATCCCGGAACTCCGCATCCTTCCCCTCCTGAGGGAGAGAGCAGGTGGTTCCCAGGGGAGCGGAGCAGGTAGAGGCGAGGGGGCCCGCGTTGAGCATGGGATTTCCAGCCTGCAGCTGGGAGGAGGGAGCAGCAGGGGCACTTGCATTTGCGTAAAAACTTCGATGACTTTGTGCGTGGTCCCTCCGGAAAAAGACTTCATTAAATCACAAACCTCTTGTCTTTATCCAGTTATTGCCCTTTGATTTTGTGATTCCGGGGCCCTGTTTGCTTTGGCTGGGGACTTAAGTAAAGATTATCGTTATTAATATCTAACACAAACATTTTAATTGCAAACACACTGACGACCTTCACTGGGAAGCCCGGCATGTCAGCTGCAGCCGCGGGGGTCACGGAGAGTCTCTTCGGGAGGTATTTTCTTTATTTAATGAAAAAACTCTCCTTTGGGCAAACTTACTCCAAACAATCGCTCAAGTTACCCTGCTGCTGGAGGAGACGCTGCCCTGGGGGTCCTACCGGGTGGACGGGCAGCTCGTTGAGGTGAATGCCCGGCTGCGGGTAAATCTGACAGTCGGCTGCCCCAGTGTCGCCACGACACTGTGGCTTCGAGGGGTGGCTCAGCAAGACTCCTGCCCTGATGCGGGCAGCGGGTTCCGCCGGGCTCTGATCGCCGTGTGAACTGTGTGTAGCCCTTCCCGCGGACCCAGGGGGGTTTGAAACAAATTAGGAAGGAAGGTGACGAGCTACTAGCCCGATCGGATATACTCTCTGGCTGGGCAAGTGCCTTCGCCATAGAAGCAAGCTGCCCCTCTCCTCTCTCTGGCCAGGTCGCAGAGGTGGCACGCAGGGACTCGCGCTCCCCTACGCGCCGCTTTCTGAAAAGTCCGAGGGTTCCCCGAGGCAACGGAGAAAAAAGAGGGTAACTGTTGCATCCCTGTGCCCACCGCACTGTCCCACCGCAATTGCTCCTTAAAACGGAGTATCTAATTACAGAGCAGTTAGAGCCAGCACACGACTGGTTTAAAAACCCAGCTGGCTACGGCGGCACAGAAAGGGCGGTAGGAAAGCACGGCCGATTGGAGAGCCAGCTCTCAGGGCAGACTCTGCTCAGAGCTTCCACTTCAGACGGGTGTACCCGAGCCCGAGATGGCCAGGAAGGGAGAGACCTTCCCAAAACGTGACTGTGACCTTTCGAAAAACAGAATAAAAAGAATAAATTAAGGGCTAAAGTTGACGAGGAGAGCGCACGTGGGTAGAGTTGAAGTGGCCTCCGTTTACTTGTGCAGGCTCTCCAGCGAGCCCTGTGTGTGTGCCGGGGGCAGAATGCGCTGTTCTCCTGTGGTCGCCCCTTCCCGGGGGTACAATCTATTACAAACCGTAACGCTCTGACTGTGAGCAGCTCCGTTCCACCATCCTCAGAGAGGCTGTGTTCTTTTACATCACTGACTGAAAGGCTTCATATGTTGTTACCCCCCCTCCCCACCTCTAAACCCTTTCGGTCGCTTAACTCTTTCCTCCCCGAAGGACCCTATTCCCTTCTCCCTCAGGCTCAAGGAAGTCAAGGGGAGTTACCTTTCCTGGGAAGAAACCACAGCTCCCTCCAGCCCCAGAGGGAGCGGGCTCCTGTCACAGCCACTTGCTGCCCCGTTAGTGCAGCAGGCCCTTCGTTTTTGCCGCAGACAAGCCCTGCGTTGAAGTCCTCGGTGCCGAGAGGAGAAGGTGAGACGCACTGAACCTCTCCCAGGTCAAGAACCGGGGCAGGAGGTCGGCGGGGGGACAGGCGGGGGAAGCATCTTCTTGCGTGCCTACTTTCTAACCTCACCTTCCACGTGCAGCGCAACACCGACGAAGCCTGGCAAGGTACTCGAGCGGCACTGCTGGACATTTAAGGGGAGCAGTATCGCTTTCCAGGGGGACGTGCGTTCCGCAAGCACGGCGAGGAACCAGGCTGCGGAGCGCTGCGGGCGGCCGGAGAGGCGGCGGGTCCTGCCCGTACACCCACCCGTGCCCGCCCGGCTTCCCCGGGAGCCCAAGGGGAGTGGGTGATTCACAGCGCGGGTGCGGCCCTAGAGGGAGAGACGGTCCTTAGAGGAGTAAACGAAGGAAAAATCTGTCCCGTGTCCTGCCTCCAGTCACACGGGTCGTGCTTCTGCTGCATGGGTCTGACTCTTCTGGCCTTCATCTCGCTGAAGTCAGTGGCGGGTTTTAACTCCAGGATCGGGTTATTTTATGAAATTACGAGGAGGGGAGGAAAACACTGTAACACAAAGAGCTTTATTTTACAATCCAAGAAATCCATCTGTTCCTATATACAATATCACATTCCACCATTTAAATATATGTTATGTTTACAAAAGAAAAGACAGTACTGAAATTATTTACAGGAACGAAATAAGGCGGGAACTCTTTAAATATGACTCACACGAAATGCAACCAACAGCTTCACTCAGACAGGAATGAACTTCCCGGTGAGTCTCAGACAAAGCGGATCACCGGTACACAGGTAAGTATCTTAAATTAAAAAAAAAAAAAAAAAGAAGAAAAGAAAAGAAAAAAGAAAAAAAAAGAAAAAGAAAAAGAAAAAGANGGCGAGCAGGGCCGGCGGCGCTGCGAGCGGGGCCCGCGGGGCGAGTTACCTTCTTTGGGGCTGACTCCAAGGGCTCGGGAATGGTCGGAAGCGCTTTGCCAGTCGGAGCTGCAGGTGCTCAGGAAGTCCGAACTGGGAATCTGCGGCACACAGGCGGGGGCGGGAGCGGGGAGACACGGGGAGAGGACGGGTGTTAGAAGGGCGGCCGCGGCTCCCCGGGCCGGGCTGGGCCGGGCCGGCAGACCTCTGGAGGCCCGAGGACTGGCAGGTTCTCCGAGGAGCGCCCTCCGCGCCCGCCAGCCCTCCCGGCCCCCGCAGCGGCCTTGCCGGACAGGAGGAGGAGGGAGGGGACGGCGCGGCGGCGCTGCCGAGGCGGCGGAGGGGCCAAGCGGCAGTGCTTACATTTCCCTGCTTGGGGCTGAAGCTGAAGGGGTCCCCCCCGATCTCCTGCATTTTCTCCTGCTGATCCAGCCTGTGCAAGAGGTCCTGCAGCCTCTCGATGTAGCTGATGGCGCTCCTCAGTATCTCCACCTTGGGCAGCCTTTGGTTGGGGTTCGCCACAGTCCGCCTTTTCAGAGCCTCGAAGGCTTNAAGAAAAGAAAAGAAAAAAGAAAAAAAAAGAAAAAAAAAAGGGTGGTCTATGCAACACAATTTAAAGAAAACAAAACTCGGGGAAAAAAATACAAAGAAGGCAAGTGGGAAGTCTGTCTGGCTCGAGTCAGTGGGAGCCATTTTCTTTGGGGTAGGTGTACCTCGATTCGATCTTAAAAAAGGCCCCTGCTTGAGCTTTCCACTGTGTGAATTTGCTTCATTACTTAGTTTAGAGAAAAGAGGGTGGGGGCTCCATCTCCGTTAAACATACTACCCCAAAACCGGGCTTATTTCTCCACCGCTTCCTCCGCGCTGGGCAGTTTGGGCTCGTCGGAAGAAATACTGTCCACTATTGAAGAGAGGCAGCGGAGGCTGCTGGAGGCCGACGACTCGACAACGGAGACTCCTGCTCAACGAGAGAAAAGGCATTAAAGAGCAGACTGCTCCTCCTTGCCGGGCCTGTGGCGCGGGGCTCCCGGCGGCCGGAGAGGCCGGGCAAGGAGGGAGCCGGANTTAGAAGGGCGGCCGCGGCTCCCCGGGCCGGGCTGGGCCGGGCCGGCAGACCTCTGGAGGCCCGAGGACTGGCAGGTTCTCCGAGGAGCGCCCTCCGCGCCCGCCAGCCCTCCCGGCCCCCGCAGCGGCCTTGCCGGACAGGAGGAGGAGGGAGGGGACGGCGCGGCGGCGCTGCCGAGGCGGCGGAGGGGCCAAGCGGCAGTGCTTACATTTCCCTGCTTGGGGCTGAAGCTGAAGGGGTCCCCCCCGATCTCCTGCATTTTCTCCTGCTGATCCAGCCTGTGCAAGAGGTCCTGCAGCCTCTCGATGTAGCTGATGGCGCTCCTCAGTATCTCCACCTTGGGCAGCCTTTGGTTGGGGTTCGCCACAGTCCGCCTTTTCAGAGCCTCGAAGGCTTCGTTGATCTTCCTCAGCCTTCTCCTCTCCCGCAGAGTGGCTGCTTTCCGTCTGTCCGTGGGGGCCGACTTTCTCTTGCAAGTTTTACAAGCCCAGATCAAACACTGGCCGGGGAAGTGAGGGGGTTGTAGTCCCGGGGGTGCCAGCACATGCTCCTCTCCGCTGCTGTCACTGCTGGCCTCTGGCTGCATTTGGTCCTGACACGGAGACAGGGTGCCATCACTGCCTGGGTACAGCGGGGATCCCTCAGCCATCTCCAGCTGCTGCAGGGCTCCATTCTCCCCGTCCAAGTAGAAGAAATAGGAGCCAGTTTCAAAAAGGTCCATCATGCTGTCCCTCGGCCTCTCTGCCTGCTTGAGTTGGGTGGCAGTCTCAAAAACACCCCGAGGAACAACCCAGATGGAATTTAATTAGTGGAGTGACATAAGTCCCCTCTGCTTTATATAGGAGCTGCTGAAACCCTATCCAACTTTTAGCTGTCGCGGTGTATCACCCTCCAAAACTGATTCCAGCCAGTCTCCCGGGCACTGTCCTGAGAATATCTCCTATTTAGAAGGGGGAGGGGGAACACGAGAGGTGGGAGACAAATTAGAAAAAAAAATTTAAAAAAGAGCAAAAACAAACGAAAAAAATTCACAATCCAACTTTCCACCCTGCCCCGAAATCCCGTGAGTTCGGGTTGCAGCGAAGGGACGCGAGGTGGGGGCTCGGGAGCCGCGTCCCGGCGCGGCGGGCGGCCCCGGCCCCGCTGCCGAGCCCTCGGGGGCACAGCCGGAGGACAAAGGCGCGGGGCTGCGCAGGGAGCCCTCCCCCAGCCCATCCTCACACCCCCGGCGCACGCTCCCTGCCCGGGGCTAAGTATAGATTTATAAGGAGAGATTTGAAAGGCAGTCATCACTTTCCAAATAGATAGGTTAATATTTTCAGAAGAAGCCCCTGCTATTTCCCCCCCTCTCCGCCCCCTTCCCCTTGAAGCATGCTATTCCTGTGACCCAAGCCACCCGGGCCAGCCCCAGGTTGGGAGCCAAGCTCGCTGTTCCTCCACACACATGGGGAAGGTTGCCAAGGCAGAGCTGTGCTGCGATGATGAGGCACCCACAGACAGTGCACCTCGGCTCAGCCTTTCAGTCTGAACTTTCCCACGTTGTCCATGAGATGACAGGAGTGATTCCAGGTGACTGGGTTACAGTGTGATGGGGCTCTCTGGACAGCCCTTGTCCTTGATGCTGTTTAGGGCAAGCAAAGCCCAGGCGTGTGGTGTAACTGAAGTTTAATCCCTTGGGCCTGGCAGGGTATACAGAGCTTCCTAGACACCGAGGCAGAAATGGAGCTTGTGATCTCTCTCTGTTAGCTTATACTGTAGTGTCACATCATGTCTGGAACTGTCTCACATAAAGAAAGAGGACTGGGAAAATGGCCTCTGCCTCTTTTCTTGCACTGCCTTGTGTTCTTTAAATACCATGTAATGTCTTTATGTTCATGTAAATATGTATATGTGTATATGCATACGTGTCAATATCTATAGGCACAAACACACCTTATGTATGTATATTTATGTGGATAAGTGAGTGTATTCCTGTGTGTTTATGTGTATACACACAGGTAAGCTTTTCACAGAAACAATAATACATGAAGATGAAGCACCTGCAATGGTCTCATAGCTCTCAAATGTAGCTCCAAACTTCATCTTTCTAAAGGCAAGTGTCGTGGTATTGTTCATTTCTCTAAAGCTACAATGAAAGTAATTACTGACTCCATTGTTTCTCCAAAACTGCAAATCAGTTTTTTGGAGTACAAAAATATTTAACACAAAGAGTAGTTGTGGTTTTGTTTTCACTACATCAGTGTTGTTGGAGTGGATCTCATTTCTGCTTTAATGAAGCAGAACAATATGCAGTTTTGGATGAGACAGAGAAATTCAGACTGTTCTCAGTGAAACTAATTTTGATACTATTCCACCACTGAGGTTTTTTTTCCCTCTTCAGATTAAAGAAAGGGCAGTCTGGCAGTTACGGCACTGAACATAAGAAACAGTTTCTCAGTTTCCATGTTTTGCAGCTTGCTTTCTGTTTGACCTTTGACCAGTCACTTACTTTTCCTGTTATTTAATTTTCTACCTTTAAAGAGGGATATGATGTTGACCTTTACCCATCCCTTGTGTCTCTGATTTAATTTGCTGACTATCCATGGAGAAGCTACCCCTTTCCATGCTTTCAGGTATTACAGGGATCTTTGTCCCATGGCATTAGTAATGGTAGTAATAAAAAACCCCAAAGCAGCAACAACAAAAACCAACCAACCAAACACAAACAAACCCCCCAACAAACAGAAAACCTCGAAACTACACAAACCAAAAGTGTGCTGATTGTTTAAATTCTTTTTCACATTTACTACCCTCATTTTTTTTTCTTTTAATCTTTTCTTTCTTCAATACTACCCTGGAAATGTTTGGAACAAGACAGACGAGATCAGTCTACTGGTAAGGTGCACAAATGAAAATTTAGATTAAGGGAGAAAGTTAATTACCAAATTGTTGTTGGCCTTTCAAGAGCTTTAAGTGAACTCAGTGAGTTGGGAAACTGCAAGTTTAGGAGCCAGATGCTCCTGCTGCTTTCAACAGATTTTTTTTTTTAACAGGAAACAAAATCAGTTCTTTCTTTCCAGCACTTAGGAACAGAGTAAACAGATTCAGTTCCTCACAGTTATGTGGACACAACATAATTAGTCCTTTATAAGACTAATTGATAGGAGCAAAACTCCTAACAACTGTAAATAAATTTTAATTTGAATGAAGACAATCAGTTTCTCCATCATATAAGAAACTAGAATTTTGCTGCATCTCCCAGTCCAGCTCCTTGGTTTATGTAACACATCTAGAAAACAGCCCTAGCACATATGAACAAAATATCCTCAGAGATGTTCTCCATCACAAAACTGAATCAAGTGGGGAATTCAAAAGTTGGTACCAGCTTTTTTTCTCTTCATGCCTTGTATTCCTGATCCTGTTAGATATAAACATAAAGACATAAGAGCAAATAAAAGCACGTGAATAAGAACAACTGGACATAGAATTGAAGGGAGGGTCACTGCTCAAGTCTGCTTGTAATTTCAGTCAGCTTGGTAGAACCTCACCGAAAAACTTACTCTGAAGTCAGTTCTTTTTTCAATTGTTCATTCTTCCATGAGCAGTAGCTCTGCTGAAAATATGCTTTCAGCATATTTGTAGAAGTAAAACTGTGATGTTCTGTATTTGGTCTACAAGGTCTGTTATCCTCACCAAAGAAGTATTTCAGAAAGTCAGTGAGTTGTAAATTCCGCAAGTGGTTAGGATGACCAAACCCAAGAAAGATGCACGGCATATTAAATCACAGCTGGTGTCCAGGAGTTAGATCCCTTCGAATTTACTTTTCCACATACAGTTTTTCTGGAGATCTGTGGTTGAATAATAATCCTGGAACTGCCTGGGTCCCATAGGATGCCTTTAATGTTGAAGCAGAAATTTAGTCCAGAACTACAGAGAAGTATTTTGTCAGCTAGGACCTACTTAAGACTTGATACCATTCCAGATATCTCCTTTTTCTCCTCCACTGTTCTCAAGATTCTTCCAACCACAAGCACAGTGCACTTTAAATCTTTGATCTCTTCGACACTTCTTTGCAGTGCCATTGGTAATCAGTGAGGATCCATCAAATCCATTTCTATGTGTCACTGTGAAAGCATGCCTGGGTGAAGGTGAAATTTTCAGCCCTTGTTATAGCCCTGTTCTACTCATACAGTACCTCATTTGAGAGATGGGTAGATACTGTGGCTACGAGGGTAATGATTCTTAAATTGCTTCTTGCAGATTTACGAAGTGCAGGGTACCAGTGTAGGTCCAGCTGTGGGCATACTGGGGCCCTCAGAGTTTGTCTGCACTTTAGAAATGGAAATCTTTCTGTTCACATTCTCTCTCCTTCCTTTTACACTCATGTTCAACAGCATCTTTCTTAGCAGAAACTTTGAGTATATTTTATTGTTAATACAGGATGTTGTTCTTCTGCCTTTGTCTTTTCAAAAGGTTTATATTCTTCTAAATGTGTTTCTGAAATCCCTCTAACATTTGACTTTATATCTTCTACTGATTGCTATTTCCAACATCCTTTTTCTTTTCCCCATAGGAAAAATAACACCTTTTGAAATGGTAGCATTTTTCATCTAATTTGTCAACAGAAAAAAAAAAATCTTTCCTCATTACTGTCTCCAGGCAACCACTTAGGGTACAGAAAACTTCTTTGCTACTGAAAACCTCTAGGCTCTTGCTCTTGTTGTGTTCTCTGTTGATTCCAGTTCACACAGACCCTCTCCAATGAGTTTAGTAGGTTGTTCAGGTAAGGGTAGGTGGCATGTCTAGAAAGATGTGTTACTGCCCATGTTTTGTTGTCACTTGTAGCCTGTGTGGTAACATAATTAGGACACCAGTCTGAGCTGTTAGAGGGTTAATTGTCTGTCATTCCTCATGATGCATCAGTAGGTGCACTCAGAGACTCACCCAGGATGTGTTCACATTCTCATTTCCTTTTGTCAGGAATGCCTTTGTGGAGCAAATCTCTGACTAGCCCCGACTTACTGCACTTCCCATACTCCTGACAGGGTGCTTTCAGGGGTGTGTCATCTGGGTTCTGTTCATGAGAAACTAAGTTGGAAGGCACCCTGAAATGTTAAGGGGATGCTGGGTCTTCAGCACTGACAGATTTGACAGATCTGTACCTGGCTCACCCATATTACCTGCTAACATTCGTAGTCACAGCTCTTAGGGAACAACGAGAGAAGTGTGATTTGCTGCTGAAATAGAATATTATGCTAAGGATTGCAAATGGAGGGTTAGAAACTTCATCCCTCTTTTTCCTTCAGAAGGCTATTTTAAGCATGTACTTTGTAGGATGTTTGAAATGGCTGACAGATGTGTAAGGGGAGAGTTGGTACACCAAAGATTGGTAGTCTGTTAGAAAGCATGTATCTATTCCTGAATTTACAACATACTACAGAAATGTTCGGTAAATAGAGATTAGAGATTTTCCATGAGTTTTATTCAAAGTCTAGGCAGTGGAAGCTCTGTGAGGGACCAGCATTTTTTATGCTGACAATGACCTGTGGGAAATCTAAGCAAAAGAACATTTCTAACATTCATGGAAGCATAATTCCTGGTACTGGAACAAAGCTTATGAAGCTTCATGCCTTGCGGTATGTAGCAGCACTTCATAGCTGAGTTTCATTAGCTCTTCTAGCCTTAAACTGAATTTCACATGGGTCTGTAGGGATAACACAGACCAGCTTTAATTCAAGATTTTAATTTATATATGTTGTTAGACTTACCTGGCTTTTGTTTACCTAGAATTTTTTGTTTACTTGACCCTATTCAAATTCTGCTTGTCCAAGGTTATTTTTTGATAATATTAAAGGTTATTATTTGATGATATGCATGATATTATTTGCATATCCACAATGTCATATACATTCTCACTGGAGATTTAGGAACTGACTAGAGGAAGTGTGTGTGTACGGTACATGCCAGTGCTTGTATCCAAGTATGTGACACTTTAAAGAATTTAAAAGCACATGAGAGCAACCATCCCTCAACTGCAAGTTTTACAAATAGGGTAGTGAACAGTGAAATATATGCTCTGGAGCTGGGGAGCCAGAAAGGTAGAGACCTGGAAAAGAAAACTTTGTGCAAATTTACAGTCTTTGTAGGGGAAGATTTAAAAATTCTTATTCACAGAGGTCTTGACTGTTATAGCTGTTCCAAATTATTGGTGTTTGCCTTTGATTGGATATGGACTTTAGTGTTCATATCAGTTACAGCCCTGTTAGTATCTGAGAGGTGCAACCTTGCTAACTAAACAGACTTCTCCAGTTCAATATGGTGAGATAGGGTTTCATTGCAGCTCTCATGTTGGCCAGTTATGAGACACAGTTCTAAATGGCAGATGCTTTAATGCCTGTGTCAGGGTCTACAGTGACAAATAGTCACCACTGCACAAACACATTTATTTTACTACAAGACGTTTTCCTGGGGAGGAGGGAGTACCTATCAGAAACTGGAGGCCCATTGCACTGTTGCTGGCTGGGACAAGCATTTTCCATGGTTCTATCCACAAGAAGGGATTCCTTGCAGGAAGAAAAGGAGTAATAATGACAGATGTCTTGTTGTGATTAGGCAAAACACGGGGAACATGAAATGTAACATGAGTACAAGACACATTGTGTGTTGTACAATCACTTGTTGTTACCAAGTTTTTTGTATTTACATGAAAGGCTATTTTTACAGTATATGCTGATTTGTCTGTTTACACTACAAACTGTTGAAAGCGTAAAATGCATTTTCACACCATGTTGTTTCCAAACATGATGACTGTGACATCTAAACCTAATCTCAGTCAAAAGGCCAATAGTCAAACCATAATTCTGCAAGTGAAAGGAAGAAAAGGGTATGTGAAGAGCTAGTTTCTGCATCCAGCACAGGCTGATCACATCCCTGCTGTCTGTGTACAAAAAAAGAGCTTAGTGCTCAGACTGTGGAAAAATGACAGCTAACTGTTCTGGGCCCCACAAGGGATTTTTGCAGAGCCATGGACCTTCATGGAAAACTGGAATGATAGTGGCTAGGAAGTGGAAGCTCTGGAGATGCACTGGGGGTAATGAATGCAGACAACTCTCTCCTTAGCAAAAACATGGATTGTTTAAAACAGGACACCACAAAACCATGAGATGATTATGTAATATTTCCTTTCTTTCAAAAGGAAAATAGCTGCTGTTTTTGGAAAATAGAAGCTATTGAGATAAGGTAATCTGGAAAGAAATTTGCACTGTATTAAATAGCAGTAATGACCTTGAATATTGTATCCTGTTGTTACGGAAACTTGTTGCACAGCTGCAAAACTGTTTTAGGTTGTGAAGGTCACTCAGTTATTCATCTGTGGGACATTTAAGGTACATGCTCATATACAAGGTTGGTTACCCGTGATCTGTCACTCCAAGGAATACAACACTCTGTACTGTACTCCTTTGCCTCTGTGTTCTGTTCATGTCTCATAATTTCACTTTATAACTTCTGCATGTTTATATACTAAGGTTTCATTTGCTGTGGTATTCCTGAAGGCTCAGAAACATATTATTTAAAGTACACTGGGGTCTAGAGATTTTACCATGGTTCCTTGAACGTGACATGGGTATGTGGCAAAAAGAAAAATCTGCAAATTTATTTTTTGAGTTTTTTGAAATAAGTAAATGGCTCTGATGACTACTTCTGTACCATGTTAAAATACCCTGGTGATATTCCAAAACCCAAAGCAGTCTTATGGTCCCTCCTAAAAGAGAACATGACATTTCTAAAGGTATGGAAAGAACCTTGGCTGAGCTGATACTCTTCCTTCCCCATGCAATTCATCTGGCACATATAAAAAATGACAGGAATGAAAGTGGGGTAGTCAGAGATTCTATATGACAAAACGGGTCTTAACCTTCACATTCTAATCAGATTTCGAAAAAGCATGCTGAAAATCCACTTGTATTTAATTTTTCACCAGACTACTCTGGACAACATCTCAGAGAAACTGCACACACTGAAAGATTGCCGGATGCCTTCTTGGCCTGCAAAAAATCAACCAAAATAAGGCTTCAACTGAATCGATGTAAGCATGTGGACTTTTAGAGAAAGTGTATTGATTATGTTTTTTGGGGAAATTATTTGAAAATTAAACACTGAGGAAAAGTTTAGCAGAAGAAACATAATCTATTCTGATTAGATAAACCACCCCTGAAAAAGTAATCTTAGACCTGTGTTTTGAAACTGGTAACTGACAACTTATAGCTATGTTTAGACTCAGAGAAAATAGTGAGAAAAAAAATTTTTGTGAAGTGTAAACCAGCTGGCTTATAACAGAATCTTTCAACCTGTCATGTCATTATTTGTGAACAACATTCATGTATTAGAGCAGCCTAATAGAAGTGTTTACCTGGAAGTGAAAGCTTTACAATTATTACTTTGAAGCATTACTGACTACTATAATAACTAAGAAATAGAATGTACTTAAGTTATTGTGCACTAGCAATTCCTAAGTAAACTCCACATGACCAATAATAAATTAATTTTATTTTGGTAGATCCATACATAGTAGCCTAGTGATGCTCTCTTCAATGGGAGCTGCTGAGTGCTTTGGACTTCTTAGAAGTCCGGCATTTAAATGAGATGAGCCAGTATAGATTATAGATGTAATTTTAGGATAATACAATTAATTGTAAGAACTTGGTATTGGAACTACTGCCTTCAGCCATAGTGAAACAGCACTAGCTCTCCAGAAGTGTCAGCAGCTGGTTTCTGAAACTGGATGATATTTGAAAAGGGAAGAGTTAGAACCAGATGAGTTCAGACCACGGCATTTACCAGTTCATAAAACTGCACCTTATTTTCTGTTTCTTTCAGCATTGATACTTGCAGCCATATTAATTAGCAAGCTGCAAATTAAATGGTCAGCAAGAGGTAATGGGAGCAGTTGTGCTTACAGAGAGAGGCAGTCTGCAGGGCACAGCTAATCACAGATTGCTTTCTTCTTGCATTCACATTGCTGTCATCAATAAACCATGTCTTGCTTTGACGAATCAGGATAAATTGAATTAAATAAAAGATACACAAGACTGAATTACCATCTGCAAAGTGCTACAGGAAAAGAAGTAAACAAACTGAACTGGTCACCACAATCAAGAATATGACCACCACTGATAAAGTTGTTGGTTCAAACACTGAAAATTAAACCTAATTAGCATTCACTGGACAATAAAAAATTATCCACCTTTCTGCTTTGGCTGTGGTGAACAGCCTCGATTTTTTTTTAAAATCAGTGTAAAGATTCTAAGTGCTGCTCCTACAAGGTCAGTTGAGCCCACCCAACAGTATGAAACAGAATCACCTAACAATGGCTCTCATCTGCAAGAATCAAACAAACATCGAACAACAGGATAAACAAACTTTGCCGTGTTTGGAACATACACAGTGAAGAATATAAAGGCTCTGAAATTTACAAGAATGATCATTAGCAGGAACATGAGTAAAAAAATATGTTGTCTCTGATGCGGATTCACCCTGAAGATTTAATCTTTTTTTCATCTTNTTCATGGAATAAGAAGTTATAAAATGATCACACAGTTGGCACCATCTTTAAAAACTGTATTATTTATTATACTGGCTGAAAAGTAGTGTGTGAGCACGCTCAAGAGCATCAATGCCCCATGGGTGCTGATATTTAGCTGTCTTGGTTGATTTTTTGCAGGCCAAGAAGGCACCTGGAAAGGCAGAGGATGTATCTTTGCTGAAGCTGATTTTACACAGGCAGCAGCAACAATTAATAAACAACAAAGAATCTGCAGAGGCTTGGATTATCACCTCTCGTTGTGGAGCTTTCTCGGTCAAGCATCTCAAATTTGATGTTTCCACGGTCCCAGGAATTTTGTGACACTTCACATAAAATATTTTCCAGAATTCCGGATGTTCAGTACTGTATTNTCTAAGTGCTGCTCCTACAAGGTCAGTTGAGCCCACCCAACAGTATGAAACAGAATCACCTAACAATGGCTCTCATCTGCAAGAATCAAACAAACATCGAACAACAGGATAAACAAACTTTGCCGTGTTTGGAACATACACAGTGAAGAATATAAAGGCTCTGAAATTTACAAGAATGATCATTAGCAGGAACATGAGTAAAAAAATATGTTGTCTCTGATGCGGATTCACCCTGAAGATTTAATCTTTTTTTCATCTTTCAAGCTGCAAAATCCATGCTGAACAATATACTAACCCTCAAGAATTTTATGGTAAAGAATTTGACATTATGAGAAGCCTTAGAGGAACTTTTTCTACATTTTTTTATCCAAGGAAATGACTTTTCATTATTACAAGAGAATTAGAAATCAACATCCAAGGTTTCAATGTCATTAATGAAGAATTACCAAGAAAGATTGCCAATTAATTAAAAAGTAGTTAATTAACTGAAATTTCTTTTGTAGAAGAGAGCCCTCTGACGGTTCTGGATCACTAGGATAAGTCATGTCAGTTTACAGAAAGACTTTGTATAGATACATACATACATATANCCTGGAAAGGCAGAGGATGTATCTTTGCTGAAGCTGATTTTACACAGGCAGCAGCAACAGTTAATAAACAACAAAGAATCTGCAGAGGCTTGGATTATCACCTCTCGTTGTGGAGCTTTCTCGGTCAAGCATCTCAAATTTGATGTTTCCACGGTCCCAGGAATTTTGTGACACTTCACATAAAATATTTTCCAGAATTCCGGATGTTCAGTACTGTATTTATACCCTGTTTCGATTAACAGTGACCTTGCTTAACACTTTTTGGAACTTCTAGACTGCTTGTGAAGTCATGTATCTGAACTAAGAGGAGAAAAGAAGACTGGAAAAAAGCAGTGTCACTTTCTTGAGACGTATGGTATTCTCTGACAGAAGATAAATATGTGCTCACGATGTCCCTGAACTGAAAGTCGGGCAAGAGTTTTACAATCAGTAGAGAAACTGCCTGATGTAATAAAATAATTCTTTTCCTGACCAATGTGAGCTATCTAATAAGAAAGCAATTATAGCTGCATTTCTAAAAAAAGTCACTGAGTCACCTTAGTTACAGCACATTCAAGAACTGTGTGCATGCACAGAACAGTCCTGCCTGTGACTCAAACTGGTGTTTATAGAGAGTTGTAAATGAGACTAAAGTTAGTCAAATTACTTGATTTGACTTTTCCACTGCTCCAAAAATTCTAAGTAAGCCACGATCTAGAATGGTCTTATCAACTGTACCAGGTTCTTGGAAGGAATTAGATTTCTGATTGTGATAGCTTTTGGTTTGAAATACTTTGACATTATTTTAATCAAAAATACCTGAGGCAGAAATGTGATTTTTTGTGATTTATTTTCAACTTTATAGTATCTGATAACAGAATTTACTTTCATCTGAAGAGTCCGAGTTATACCCGCAGCTTTTTCATTTGAGCTGTCAGTGCACACTGCTGATCCCAAACAACCAGTCACGCTGAACTATGGTGAAGACGAGGGGTGCATAACAGATATTTCTGGAAGAGATTGCATGTTAAGACTTGCCAAGTTCTCATTGTCCTGCACAGCACTTCTTGACCAGTTTATTAGCATCGGTTCAGCAGGGTGGCATCCTGGGTCAGATCTTCTTAACCCTGTTGTACCTGAGGAGAAGCAGTACTAGGAAGAACAGATTGGATCAATCTCAGCCACACTTACATTCCTTTTTGCCGTAAGAATTAATATTTGATAGAACTGTTTACCTGAACCAGATGGCTTCCTTTTACAAATATAAGTCATCAGACCAGTCCTGTGTAGTCTATGTCCATCATCCACATACTTCCTCGTGGACACAGCGAGCTTACAGAAATAATTAATGGATGTGTGACTCTTCCAATTTTCTGTGTTACAGAGCACATCCCTGCCTACTTCTGCTAGTATCTGCTGACAGACGTTGCCCATGCATTTATCTAATCCCTTTCTGAACATCCTGAAAGTGTCTCACCTCCCGAAGTATTTTTTGCAATTACTTACATCTGATATGGCTTGCAGGATCAAGTCCCAAAGGACAAGCCAGCGGAGGGAAATCTAGATAGACAATCCTTCTTGGACTAACCATGAGAAGGGTCTCAGAGCTGCCAAGAGACATCAGGAATTGCATATGTTAGCACATGCCAGTTAGCACTAATGCCGTCAAGGGCGTGATTCCACATGGGGTTTGTGTGCCTGTGCTCCAATTTGAGTGCCTAAATTCACATGTACTTTCGGGCCTTGCTGCAAGACCTTAGAGATGTCTGGAAAGGTATATGTGCCACATCTTTCATCAGTAAATTTCCGGAGGTATCTAAACATGATCTTCTGGATGTACGCAGAAATCACTCACTGTTGGCTCGGCAGAGCAGGTGGGCACATTATTTTTCGTGTGCTGACATACTGACAGGACCCAGAACAGAGGGACTCAGAACACACTGTCTACATTGAACCTCAAACACAACTTAGGGGAGCTTTATGTGGCGGTTCAGGACTGACTTGTCATTCTTGCTGAGACTGTAGCTACCTCTTAGTGAAGCCACAAGATAAATGGCCATCTTAACATACCAAGACCCTGAGTAACCTAATCGACCTTTGAAGTTGGACCTGGGTTAGAAAGGACCTCCACAGGTCCTTTCCAGCCTAAATTATTCTAATACTCTATTCTAAATCTGAGGAAGAGCAGTCATAAACAACACAGGAAAAAAGGTTTGGGAAAGAAAGGATAGCATAGACACCTTAGGAGAGAATCAGAATGATAAGGGGCAAATCAAGAAATCAATATCAAAAGTCATAAAAATTAAGAAGAATCTTCTGTTAAGCTTTGCAATATCAAGAAAACAAAGGGAACCTAAACAGACAGAAAGCCACTAATAGATGATGCTGTGCTTAATACCTCTGTCAATTCAAAATGCAATTAAAAAATGAAGTGCAATTAGCTGGTTAAAAAAAATATTAGCACTAATAACAAAAGTAGAAGGAGTCAGGACAGAGCAGGAAAACCAAGAGGTAAAATTATTAGATTAACTTACATGTTAAAACTGGTTTGGCCTGTGTGATTAGAGAATTGTGTGAAATGATCTCAGTGCCATTTCCTGATGTCTTCGAGAACTACTGATGGATGAGTGAGCTTGCAGAGGAGTATAGATGGGCAAATGTAATGCAGAAACAAAAGGACTTGTAGATGAGAAGTTCAGCCTAAGTTTCTGTGAAAATACTGGAAAGTGATACAATATTTGTGTACACCTGTAAGAATACAAAGGGGTGAATAGAGCAGTTTTGTTCCTGTTAAAAAATATTCAAGACTAAGCTGTGCCAAATCGATTTTTTGCCCTCCCATAATTGGTGGTTATGGAATAAGCAGAAATATAGCAGAATATAAGGAGAATAAGCAGAAAACACTTGATTTAAACAAAGTTTTTTCTACATTTTCACATGACATCCTCATATGAACACTATGAAAATGAAGACTATAAAATGAAACTCCTATGGGTATTCAACTCTTTACAAGCTCATCAAAGCAGAACACTCAAATGAGGGACTTCCCAGAGTTCTTCTCTAGGAACTTTGATTTTAATCAGTGAATCCACTCATCTGGTGGAATTGAAAATACGCTAATCAAGTTTGCAGATATAACAGAGACACCTTGAATTATCACCTTTTAGAGGACTTGTGTAGATTTCAAACTGTTCATGACCTCAATTTGCTGAGGACAAGTACGCAAATGAGCACTTCAGGGAACCAGATCACTGCAGAAATACAAACTGAGTACCTGGCTAGGTGGTAATTCTACAGACGAAGGAAACTGGTAGTTACAGGGAGTCGTAAGATGAACACATATCCTGCTGTTCAGAAAAGAACCCCCCCCTCCCACTAGGACATACAAACAGGTCAGAGGCACTTGAGGTAGTCTTTCCCTCCTGTTCCAGGCTGGGAAGACTTAGCTGCAATTCCATGTCCATTTTCAGGGACTGCACTGCATCTCATAACTGATACAGCTGGTACAACTACAGAAAGCACAGAATGGGGAAGACGAAATGCTAACAAGAATGATGAACATTGTGTGAATGTTGAATGAATGTGGTGATAAAGGGAATAGAAAAGTCAAGGGAAAGTGCTGGCAGTGATCAAGAAAGCAGTAAACGCTGCTGCGAAGAGGAACAGAGTAAACTGATGCTGGTGTTTATATGGATAGAAACAAATACATGCAATTAGTTATAACAAGGCAGATTTATGTCAATCTCCTGATAGAAAGAAAAATCCAGATAGCTTGGCTGCAGAGAAGCAGCAGTAGCAACTTCTGCTAGAAGGGATGTTGCCTTCAAGCAAAATATGCAGACTATGGGACAATGAGATTCCTTTATTTGCCCTATTTTGAGATGAAATATATTATTATTGTTCCTTATTATGAAGAATTCTAGTTTGTTTGGGATAACTGAGGAGCATCAAAGGTAGAAGAAGAAAAGCAGTCAAGGTATCAGTGCTCTTGCAGGGAGGGAGAAGATCCAGCCAGGCTCCTGTAATTTTTTTTGTTACTGTACTTTGGGATTTGAACAGCTGCCTTCCACATTTCGTGTAAGAGCCTGCCCCCCTCAGGCTACATCCCTTTCTGAAGGAATATCTGAATATTCTTGAAAATGGCACTACTGGGACAAGACAGATAGTGCATATGTGATTCCCCCGTGTGATGATTCCCTGAGATGTGATAAACAAGGATAAACTGTTCCCTGTTCTGAATCAAGAAGAGGATGAAAGTAAATCAGTGTATTATTTGAGTGCTTAAAATACAAGCCTAGTCGTTTACTTCTGGATTTTTTTTAGAGGGGGACATCAGAATTGGCAATTCCAGCTGAATTAGGCAACAGTTTTTATCTACATCATCAGTCCTTGCTTTTTCCTAAGTCTGTCATAGTTTCTGAGAATGTTTTTCTTATGTTGCTATTTTTCTATGTGCTTTGAGTTTGAGCACTTGCCTGTCAGCTGAGAATTCTGCCCAAAAGTTAAGCACTGTAACATTTAAATGTCCTTGAAATTCTCTAACACAACCCAACTCCTGTTTTATGTCATTACTCCTTTCTCAATACCTTTCTCTTTGACCTTCAGCCAAAAAGAAAAAAAACAAAAAAACAAAAAAACAAAAAACCCAACAAAAAAAGAAACAGTCCGTGGAATAAGAAGCAGATTATAATCTACCTGGTTTGTATACTGAGAACTTCCTGTGCCCAAGAGCCACCAGTGTTTCTGGTACACAGGGAAGCAGGAGGAGAGCACTCATTCGGGAAGGCTGGAATGTGGGAGATTGCCTTGGTTGTCCTGTGATCTCACTGCTTCACTGTGGAACATGACTGGGCTGATTGCCTGGGCTATTCTGTTGCTGTTGGCCTCTACAGCTTCCCCTGACTCACTTCCTCCCAGAGGCAGGGTTTGGATTACCCAGCAATGCCAGCAGACCCTCACTGCCAGTCATGTGCTATGTCTTTGGCATGAAAACTTTATTTGAATTGTGAGTGACCTGCGTGCAGCACAAGGCTAGCCTCTGCTGAAATACAAAGCCTAAAATTATTCTTGCAGTCCTTCTCCAGTTAGAGCTATACATGGTTCTTCTAGAGTATATACTGCATTGATTTCCTAAATGTGATTGAAAATATACTATATAGATTACGAAGACTTGTTTTAAAAAAGAAATAGTAATAGAAAATCTCTTTTAATTTGATTTGCATTCTCTTAGAAATAAAACCATCAAGTCTTTATCACAGATTTACATCTTTGAAAGATGAACTTTTTAGTCAAGTTCATCAAAACACTGAACTCTGACATTTATTTGGAATTTCTCTTAGGAAAAAGCAAAACACATCATATGATGTTGGATATCAAGAAGATATAGTATTTCTGTATTTAATTAATACAATACAATTAATTAGTATTCTTTTCTAATTAATTAATTAATACAATTAATTAGTATTCTTTTCTCCTAAGCATTTTAATACACGTTGTATTTCAAACACATCATTCAGTGTACTTTTGCTAAGTATAAGGTTCTTTTCATACAGATATTGGCTCAATTAACATGCTTTTTTCAAGCTCATGCCTAAGTTTTAAATCCTTCTGGAATTGACATCAGCTGTCCATTTTGAAACTTTTTTGTTAGTTTTATCTCAATGGAAGCATTCTCCTTCTTTCAGCTGTTGGAGAAATTTTGTTTCACAAAGTGTACTTAAAGACACTGCTGAACATTTTTTCTAGTTTTGGAGAACCAGATAATATGACAGCCTAAAGTTTATTTTTAAAATCAGAATCAATTACTTCTGTAGATTCAAGACCTAATGGTCACCAAGCAAGCTAGTCACAGCTGACCTGACTGATTTGGATGCGCTTTTAGTTTCAAGAGCTTGAGTATCTGCTTGTGCATGCATCATAATAAAGGATGTATGGATGTGATGCATTGTAACAATGATCACACGTCAGAAAAGGTCCTTGCATCTTGAGTTAACTCTTGTAATTTTTCTAGTATTCCAGATACAGATCTGGGAGATTTTTTCCCAAAGACTGAAAAAGAAGGAGGACACCTTGTGTGACAACTACTTGATGTACTTCTGAAATGCTCATTTGGAATCTTTCCAGAAAGATGAAGTTAGTTCTATGCAAACTCTCTCTTAGCTGATGCCCTTCATCCTGAGAGCCGCTGCCTACCACTTGTTCTTCCTTGTCAAGACAAGAGAACTGAAGGGATGATGAAGGCTAAGCAAAGCATGAGCACTGTGTTGCAGTGTTACCATCCATAGTGACTCTTGACAATCTTCTGGCCATTTGTGTGGTTTGGGATGGAGAAAGAATTGATTACTTTGATGGTTTTCTTAGCTGTGATAGAAGGTGCACAAAGACATTTGGGGAGAAATTGGTTTCCCACAGACTTTTCAAATACAAATACGTAGGACACATAAGCGTCAGGAAAAAAGGTTTGACAGGTGTATTTTATACAGCAATTAAGTGGTCTGTTTCAGACATGCACAGTCTGTGAAAACATGGAACTAAGAACAGATTTTCTCCCACATTAGCAGAGGACAATCTTCCTCTGACTGCCAGCTGGCACTGGTAGTGATGCCAGGGATCCCTTCTAGTTTCAGAGAGAGCACACCAGTATGCAGGAGAGGAATGTTTGTCCCATCAACTTTTGAGAGAGTTAATATAGCTGATGCATTAATCACCATTAACCAGCAACCTAATATGTCCCCAAAACCTGCTTAGGAGTGCCAGGATAGGATAAGAGGAATTGGAAGGGCAAAAAGAATGGGAAAATCAAGAAGTGATTAATGCATCTGCCTTCATGAGGATTCAGTCACACTCTTGGTGTGCAGGATATCTACTAGGTATGTCCTTACAATAATGGCCACCCAACAGGGTGTAGTCACTATTTTTTAGTGACTATGATAACCTGTCCATTATTATAGGACATTTTTTATCAAAGAATCCTCCTAATGTCTGTTTGGTCAGGACAACTCAGTATTTTCCTAAGATGACCTGTAACTATTTAAAAGTAATATCCCCAAATTCCCACTTTTAAGGAGAAAAAAATGACGTAAAGGACAGAAATGTGTCAAAATTTAAGTGCACTTTAAGTGCAAACCATGAACAGGACAGTAAGTCTTTGTAAGTTAAAAGCACTGTTAATACCAGTTAAACAAGAGGTTTGCTTCTTGGTGTCCTAAGCAGCAAAGATGGGTTGCTGACAATGACGACAATGACAGTCCGGAATTTTCTTGTTTATCCTTAGCAGAGAAAGGTTCAGATTAAACTCCTACATATAAATGTCAGACAGCTTTGAGAACATTTTCTGGACTCCCTGAATGGGATAGTGCATTGTCAGATAACTGTCCTGTTCTCAAAGGGAGTAGGATTACATGCTAGACAGCCACTCTCCTCAGGCCAATTCCTTGCCCGGGCCTGGCGTGCAGTATTGTGTCAGTCCAGCTCAGTGAAGAATTCTCTGCACAATATGCAAGCCCAGATTCACACTCTGTGTATTGTCTCTGTGATACTGACAGAGAACCAGTAGAATTCTGTAAGAAAAATAGTTAGATGGAGCTACTGTGAATCCAAAGAGAAGGCTGATAAATGAAAAGGCACAGTTCTGTAACTGCTTTATGCTGGATTCTAAGGGATTACCATTATAGGAATCAAATTAAAAGTGAATGAATGTTATTTTGTGAATGAATATTACTTCCAACTGGTGAACACATGCAGATAGCAGACTGAGGGAAACAGAGGGACATAGAGATTTAATTATTTTTATGCTTGTGTCTCCATGAGTGGAAGAAAATCTTCCTTGTCTATATATCGTCTGTCCATGTTCTACACTTGTGGTGTCAAAGTGTTTGTCTAAATAGTGTCCTAGCACTAAGTTGAGTCACAAAGGATGCTACCAGCTGTTGTAATAGGTGTTACTTGCATTTGTGTTTTTCAAGTAAGCCAGGGACATTTTATGGTAAAGCTTATTCAAATGCGTTCCTGCACGGATGGCAAGGGTTCCCTGCACGGTGCATTACTCAGCTCAAGGGCTGTGCTACATTGTCCCAAATATGCTCTCTGTGTTCTAGGACACACCCCCTGCTCAGCTGGCTTCATGGTACGCAACTGTGAATGGTAAAGCTTTAGCTGCATATTAGGTTTCCAGTATCCAAGTATTCTTTTTATATCATTCAGAACTCCATCGCCTCCAAAATATTTTGGGAACATCCTTGTAAAACTTCCCCCAGCTCTCACAGTATTGACTGTAAAGAGTACTGGAACAGTTTAATCATTATTACAGTGGATAGCTGGGTGCAGCTGTCATCCTACAAAAAGATCACCCTGGTAACACCAATCAACAAGCAGAGTAAGATGATCCAAATATATCTGAAACCTTCTAAATGTTGTCTTTCAACTGAAATACAGACTCACAACTTCACTGCAAGCTGCCTGATATGTGGGAACTATGAAATGCGTCATACATTGTTACTCAGGGGTGAAAAGCCATTGATTTTGAGTTTTGTTTACATGGTAGAATCTGAAAAGGGGCCTATGAAATCAAATAGCTATGAGAAGAAACAATTAAAATAAGTAATTAGTTCAGCATTGTTTGGGAAAAGTTATTGGGAGAAGAGAATCACCACGCAAAATATCAAACACGGAATCCATCCTGCTTTCTTCAGCTCACACTGAACAATGACCAGGGCTAAAACTTATTCCAGAATTTATTAGAGCAGTAAGGGGAACTTCTGGGTAGAAAACCAGCTTACCCTTACAATTGTATACAGAGCTGATGCTGCAAAGATGTGCCACTGATAACACAGCTCAACTCCGGAAGCACAGAAGTAGATCTGCACTTGCCTCGTAATCATAGCCACAGAGAGGACAGGGCAGAAAATGTATTGAACAGGAGTCAGAGCAAAAATGCAGCTGATTTTCCATGATGCCATCTGGAAATCAACTCACAGGAAAGAGATGGAGAGAAGGTTTGAAGTCTGACTACACACCTGTAAGACCACTGCCTGCAGATCATGCCTGCACTATTGGAATTCAGATGGCCCATATTACATTTACAATTCCTTCTAATATAGTCACATACAGACAAGAAGCACAACATTAGAAAAGAGAATAAAACATGGAGAACAGTGTTGGGAGGACTTGGGGTTTTTTGACACCATATGTAGAGTGGTGACACAACAGTCACAGGGAAATGGTTGAAACAGGGCATCACCTTTCAGCACATTTTCTCTGACTCATTTCCTTAAAATCAAAACCAACAAAGACATGTTCAGTGTCAATGATCTCCAGCTAAAGTCTACTATATTCAATGCACTACAGATTTTGCAGCACTGAATGAGCACATAACTTAATTGTAAAACAACCTTGAATTCATCATTACGATATGTATATCCCCTAAACCAGGGGCTAGTTGAATATTTTTCATAGGTCTTACAAGAAAAACTATTTTGGATCTATTTTTACTGCATATTTCCACACATAGACAATGATCTTGTGTTGTGCTTGACACATATGTTACCCTCTGAAACAGGTACTTCTCAAATTTTATTTTAACCTGCTGTCAAAATATTTTCAGAAAATCTGTTCACAGAATTCACAGGGCTTTGTATCCTGAATCTCTGCAAATTCATATCTACATCTAAGATGCTTTTTAATTTCGTTATGCAACCAAGAAGTCTCCCTATCGTGCTACCTTATTATGAAATATGATTGACTCATTGCTCTTTGCTGCTTTTTCTTAGTAACTGCTTATGAGCATACTCTGTATTGCAGCAATATATAGATGGTATTACACAGATTAATTCACATTATTAATCTTTCACATAGTTATGAAATCAAATTACTGAATAGCTCCGTATATGCATTAAAATTACAATTGAACTCAAAATTATTTTTATCAACTCTTTTGAAAACATAAGAAGTGCTTTAAATTCAACATGAACTTAATGTTCTGCTGTCTTTCTGTTACCTTTGTGAACAGAACAAGTCGGTTTTTTAAGGGCACTGACAGTAGCCACTTGTAATGATGTCCAGCAGAACTGGCTATCAATGTCTACATCAAAATACTGCTTATTCTCTGTATGGAGATATATCAGTCTTTAGAAAATTCCCAGAAAATTTAATAGCGTGACCTAGTTTCAATATTATTTTAATAATTCTGCAGAATTTCTGAATTTTTCTCCAATTTTTATTTGTTCCATTTCTAATTTTGTCAGAGTACACTCTTGCTATACTAGTAGTGCCAAGAATTCGTAGAAAATTAAGTGGTGACATTAAAAATTAACTGATGTGCTGCTTCATATATATAAATATATTCTTAAAATAGCAATTGGACAACTTCTGCTTAACTCCAGCTCTGCAATGCTGTCAGTAGTACCACGTTTCATAAGAGAAGGAGGGATGGAAGACAAGAGACTATGTGGAAATTCTTCCTTCATAACTGAACTGAGGTCTGGAGGAATTTTTGATGCATAGATTCTCCCCTATCCCTGTAAAGCATTAGAAGACACACAGGCAGGTTCAAACTGCTGCTGTGTTTATACTGAAATCCAGTACCTGGAGACAATTGCTTAGAGATACTTCTTTCCCTGACCATGTAGCTTCTGAGCTGGTGCCAGTTTATGCTGAATATTGTCTTCTACCCTGGAGACAACACAAAATGTGTCAAGGTAGCATGTATCGGATTATTCCTTATGTCAAATTGTGCAGTAAAGTAGTTGAATTACTTTTCATACAGAAAAGAGAGTCACATTTTCTAGTCTCTTACTAAGTTGTCAGACAAGCAGGTTACTGAATGCAGTGTAACCTGCAGTGTAACCATAGGCACGTCCCCTAAAGGAGTATATAGGAATCTTCACTATTAAGTGTTTTATAAAAGCCAGAAAACGCTTAAGCACGTTTAGAACTTCTGGAGTTCATCTCTAAGTTGCATAAAGCTTAGCTTTTCCCTCCAGATATCCCACCATTGTGGATAAAAGATTATACAAGATTCTGACTCTATAATGTTAGCTTATCACAGTGCTCCCTGTACTGCTAACAAGTACAACCACAAATCATGAAAAACCTCTATAAGTCCCTATAAGCAATTTGTCAGAATACTTTAAAGTATGTGTATAATAAATGAAGAACACATGTTTCATAGGAACCAAATGAAATTAGAGCTGTACCGAATGCTTTGCCAGAGACTTCAACAGCTGTGGACATCACCCCTTTCTTCCCCTACCAAGCTTTAAAAGTCATTGTTTTCTTTTTTAGCCTGACAGGTGATGCTTACAATACTGTTGATCTTCCTCAATGACAGATTGCCCAAATATCTCTGTAGAACTTTTCTACCTCTTTAAATGCTGTCTTTTGATTTTCATTTTAGATATTTGGCACTTTCTGCCAAATTAGAAAGGGTCTTCACTGTACCATCCTTGCCAGCTTCTAAAAACACCATTATTTAGTTCTGGAAAAGTACCATGTTACCTTCTGCATAGCATTTTCTGTCTGGTGGCTACAGTGAAGAAATGGAAAATCCTGTTCATTGGCTATTCTGCTCAGAGTGTGCACACACAAGAACAGCCCCTCACATACACATTTCAAGATTCTAAAGAGGTTTATCTGACTTCCCTGAGCTTGATGCCTCAACAAGACAACTTTGATTTCTTCTGTCTAAACACAATAAAAGATGGCAGTTGCAAACTTTCTTTGGTATTATATTTTGCATCTCAGATTAAGGTCACAGCTTCACTGTTATTCAGAATGAGGATACATTTCTTTACACCCAGAAAAAATTACCAATCAACCCTTCCACCCAACAATATCAATCAAATACTGTCACTTCCACGTAAAACCAGGGCACACAGTTTCATTATGTCTCTAGTCTTCCTATTCTACCAGTTTTTGCTTTTCTTCTCAGATACAAGCTTCCTGCTTCTCTCATTCCTGTTTCAGATCTATTTCCAATAATAATAACCATCATCATCATCATCAGGAGTGGAAGATGTTTTCTTTTATTAAATCTCCAGATACTAGCTCCCATAATTTTCAGTGTATACTGTGATTTGTCAAACCTGAGGAAGGTGAAAAAACTTTTTTACTTGACAACTTTGTTATAAAATATATTGATATTAAATTTTGAGCAACCTTTCAAAATGCTGAATAGTATTGTATTCAAGAAAGGTGAATGAATTCTAAATATTCTATTATACAAGCCGGTTTAGCATTCATTATAACAGATAATAGATTTATAGTTTTACTTTGTTTTATCTGCTTGAAAAAGTAGCAGGAATGTAAAATACTTTTTTTCTGCACTGAACATATGCAATCATCATTATATATTTAAAAAAACCCAACCTGCTGATTATAAAATGGCTTAAACAGCCCCAAGTGTCCCTGAAGAGCTACTGTGTGCTGTGTAAAAGCTGAATAATCCTCCCCATGTCAGAAGGTGACTCTTCAGCTGTTCAGGATCATGAGCTGATATGCTACCACTTGTAAAAAAAATATTCAAAACACAAGAATATACAGTTAGGTAAAGATCATTGTCATGGTCTTGGAATTAATGTGCAAGAACTGACAACACTAAAGCCAGTCTAGCAAGAATGAGTAAAGAAACTGAAGCTTTTACTTAAAACCATAACACACAGAACACAGCAAATTCACACCAAAATAGGTTTGGTGGAGATCTGAATTTTTAACATCCTATTTGGCTCATTTTTGTTTTACAAAGGCAGTTTGGAAAAAAGGAATGTGTTCAAATACACTTTATATTTAAATACATACTGAATGCACTATTTATATAACACCAGAAGTGCAGTCTGTGCAAAAGTACTCCAAACTATTATTGCTCGGTGTTCTGAATAAAATACTTTAACTTATTTATGAAGGCACATTGATAGAAGAAAAGATGTTTCAATCATCTGTATTTCCTTTAATCAACAAAATAGGGGAATTCACTTTGGCCCCTGTGCTTAGAAAAATATGACTTTGATTTTCAAAATCTCCTTTTCTGTAATATTTACTCCTAGTATTTACATGGTAGTTTCTTCCCATTCAAGCTCCACATCACCTGCAGAAGAAACAGATACATTACATTAACCTACCTTGTAAACAAATATTGACTAATTGCAGATAACTGTTTTTCACTGAATTTAAAAGATCTTGCATGGAAAAAAGTGGGGAAAGCTTGTGCAATGACTATTACTATGAAGGGGAATAAAGAGCAGCAAAAGGCTAGATATTTATACTTCTGAAACAAAAAAATGTGCGTCAAAGGACTTTTTTTCTGCTTCTTAATCTGTACAAGTCATTGCACCTGCTATGAAAAAATAATTTTGACACAGTCTGTATCTCCTTACCTTCCATGGCATCCAGAGAGTCCATCTTTTGCAGGGCTGAATAATTTACAAAACATAAGGGCTGACTACTTCCCCTGCTTGTCAACAGATCCAACACACATTGGTGCAAAAATATATATTGTGCCTGTAAGATGTGAATTTAAAGATGCTTGATTAGAAGAAAAATGTACTTTTAATACCAAAAAACCTTTTTACTTTTTCTATAACACATGGGAAAAGTTCAAGGTCACTGCGGTTTAATTCAGCAACCTCATTACTTTGACTACCATATTGTATATTTCTGATCTAATTTCAATTATTATGAAGCATAATGCTTTAAATTTGTCTAAACATGTAAATCCTTATGACAACTAAGATATATGAAATTAGGCTAACCATAACTGAGACTAATGGGCTACTCCACAATTTTCTGTGACTGTTCATTCTATGAAAAGACATTTTGCCACTAGATGCAGACTGAAGAAACTGAACCATATGAATGTAATATTCAGATAAGAAATTTTTCCTCTTTCTACCATAGAGAAAACCAGCAGGGTGCACTCAAATGCAGAACTTCAAGTAAACCTAAACATATATGTTCTAGGAGCATGCACCAATGCTAGCAGCAAATCAACACAGTATTTTGAGTGATACTTCTCAAGCTGTAACCTCATTTTTAACAGATGATAAGACAAAGAGTGGAAAACTAAAGTTAATTTGACACTTCTGGGACATAAAGTCTGAAAAGGTGAAAACAAAATAAGGCAATGTAAGAATGAAACAAAGGAAGGAAAACATAAAAATATAATAAATGGATTAAGCATATATTCACATAGGAAAAGTATTCCATATGTAGATGCAGAAAATAAGACAGATATGTTCAGATTGGAAGAGACCTCTTGAGACAACTGGTGCAACTACCCACTGCTCAAGCTGGGTCAGCTAAATCATGCTGCCCAGGACCTTGTCAGGATAGATTTGGAATATCTGGAAAATCATTATTACCCTTGACTTTTGCACAGACAGAAATGTTTATGTAATTTTTCTGCTCAATAATTGCTATTTTGTTTCAGAACTGCCATCAATTTGCAATTCAAGTGTCTCAGACATATGAGAGAAATTTGCTTACATGGATAAATTTTATGGTCACAGCTCCAGAGCTGTGGGTAATTAAAGCAGCTTTTCACAGGCCCCCTGAAGCACGCAGTACCATCACACTTTTCAATAACTTTCTTACAGAAATAATAGCATGGCATTACTTCAAACTAGCCCTTGTACTTGACAAGAAAATAAACTTTAACATGTCCGCTGGACAAACATGGACTTCTAGAATGAAGGTCTTAAGTTTCAGTGGAGTTTAGATTGGTTATGCCAGTTCCAAATGCAGACTCTGGAAGCTGCAGGATCTCTTGCACTCATACAGCTATTTCTGATGATGTAGCAATGAAAATCCTCCTGGGTTTGCCAGGGCAGAGTGAAGCAGGCTACCTGGGCATTTTTTTGTGTAACTAGTTATTTTCCCAGTTAGAATCAATGAACATCCTAACTATTGTCATCCACTGGCTACAGTAATAGATAGTGACTCTATTAGAAAAAGAAACATTATTTTGAAGCTATAAACAAGCAAAATACAGACCTGAGAGCAATCAACTTTTTTTAAATTTTACTCATAGATCTTACAGACAGTTTGACTGAGGGATTTCTATACTGGGTTCTGGGAAGGAATTGCTCCTCTCTTTTATATCTTCTGTGCCGATCACATAAAATCTGATTAATAGGCAACTCAACAGTGCTTTATAACAGAACTCTCAGAACAGCTTGACTTTTGAATCCACTATAAAGCCTTACAAGATTGATTCCCTTTGGGCAAGTTTTGTTGCTGATCTGACTTTTATAGTCTTGCAAACATGAGCGAGAAATGACCTGGACAGAGAAGAGCCTATCTCAGAATTTTGCAGCTAGCATACAGATGGATATTCAATTTGTTAGGAAATCTGAGTTCTGACATCATCGTCTTGCCTTTTCCTAGCCCCTGCCAAAATATTCAAATGAGTAGGTACACAAAAATGATGCATATTTTAAAAACATACATTGATCTTATTGACTGTCTCACTGTTCCAAGATTTTATTTTAGGAGTGTTCATATTGAATTGTCTGCCAGCCTTTGATTTATTTTTAGATGATTCTACTTCTAGTCAAAAGTGTAAAAGAAGACCCAAAAAATATTCCCAAAATTCATCATCACAAGAAAGTGCTGGCAATTGTTTAGCTACTTCAAAACAAAAAATTTAGAGCAAATAGTAATCAGATTTTACCTTACAAGATACATTTTGTCAGAGTATTGTGAGAAGGTCTTGTAAAGTCTTCTGAAGAAGGGTTAACTGCTTTGTGTATTCTGGCACACTTTTTACATGTTCAGATGTGATATGGACTAGCAGAATTGCATTCCCAATGGAGCAAGTCTCCTTACATTAAAATCAGTTTAAATCCATCAGTCATGTGGAAGTTCATCCTGAAACTGCTCCTCCATACTGAGAAGCTGGTAAATCAGGTGTAGACTCGAAGGTTTCAGGCTACCCTGGTTAGATCTGGCCTGTAGGAGACTTGTGCCAGAAGCCTTATCCAAATGAAGATGATTTCCATTCCACTGGGCACTTAGGATCAGCTTTACAATCTTCTATTATTCTTTTACGTATACTCAGAATTCCAGATATAGCAGAAAGAAGTCTTCCTCACCAGCAGGTCATCACTGACTTATGTCCATACAAAATAAGTCTGCCAGAAACGTACTTTTTCAGACCCAAACTCCACCATTGATTTTGAACAGTTTGAAATCTGTACTTAAATCTATCCACATGTGTTATTTTATTTCAAGCAATTGAAAAATAATCAAGTAATCAATAATGAGTTCAAAGGTAAATGAATATTTTAAAGTTTGGTGGACTATGCCACATATGCAGACGCAAAAAATTACACTTAAGTAGTTAATAAAGTCAAATGATGTAGTGAATGAGCAAATCCATTTTTAATTCAACAATTGTTCTTCACTCAAAACTTGAAATAAAATTTCTTAGGGACTGAGAAATTAATATTATTATTTGCTATTATTATAGATAATTATTATTTAACCTAAATAAATAAAAAATTTAAAATAAATAGCACTCTTTTCAGCACTTGTCAAAACTTAGCTGGATAAGTATGCTTAGGTGGATACATACAATATATTTCCACAATTCTTGAAATAAATAAAAGCAGGATTTGGTAGAAAATGTATTATACAGCTGATTGTTACGAGCTTTCTAGTCTTGTTCAGTAGATCAGAAGAAGAGATGACTAATTTTTCAACAACAGGCAAACAGAATAGATAAATCTTACCAGATTCTGTACCATACACATTCTTTCACTTCTTAGCTCAGCTACAAGTCCATAGATATCCACAAAATCATGGTCATTTATATGTTGGGTTAAATGGTCAAGTGCAATATAAACACCTGTTCTTCCAACACCAGCACTGCAAACATGATAAAAAAGATAAAATACAGCTTTTATTTTAATGCTTTCAGCATTTTCTTAGAATATTCTGGATAAATTGTTTCTTGTGAAAAGAAAAACTTCTGAAAAAAAACTCCAAATTTTTTTTCAGTATTTACATTTTGTGAATTCCTTGCTGAATTGGATAGAGTGAAATCTGGATTTGAGCCATTTTCTAATTTTGATTTCACAATTTCACATTTTTTGTCATTTTTGATTTTTCATCAGAAAAATGAGATTTTACTCATTTGTATGACCCAAACCTGTTTGAGTGGATTCCTATAGCTTTTCTGTGAGTTTTGTAGAGCTCATTAACTGAGAGGAAAAAACAGCATAATATTTTGTGAAATCACACTTGGATTCTGTGATACTTCTGTTATTTGAGACAAAACAACATAGGATCTAGCAAAAAATTTAAAAGAAAATACTTTTAAAGGAGGATGAGAGTGCAAGACATGCTGGTAGGTAGTATTTTATTTCAAGGTCTCATAATGAATAGGATCGTCTCCAAATTACTATGAGACTTCTCTGCAATTGGTGTAATAAATGCAGGGTATATCTCCAGATAATCAAGAGATATATAGCAGAACTCTTGAACTTGCAAGATATAATGAGCAAAAAATAATGAATGAATTTTCTGGATATGAGAATACATAGTAATGCTTTATAACCATTAGGAATTTGAGCACAGGTGGAGTATCAGGCCCATGCTGGCCCCTTCACACACCTCCCTTCTGAAAAGAGGATAGGACTTGCAGAGGGTCCCCACAGAATATAAGTGTCCTGAAAACATGAAGACCATCTTTTTCTCTCCTGTAATAGTCTCTCTGGCCCTTGCAGTAGAGGGAAAGGTTTGTCAAAGACAACATCATCAAATAAATAAGGTTTTACCACCCTTTGTGAAGTGGCACCCATAGGATGCTGAGGACAAATAAAAAGAACTCCCATGCATGATAAAGTGGTTTAGGGAAAGATTTGTAGCATCAAAGCCATCTTTTCCTTCCACTTGTTTACAGACTCACACCAAGTGAGAATGAGGCAAAGACTCAGTAGCAAACCTATGAGTTCAGATCCCTTTTATGGAGCCCACTCACTCAGTGGGAACACTGACCTGCACAAAATTTGCAACCACACTCATCGGTTTCCTTAAGACTTAGGCCTCCCCACACACTTACTCTTTGAAACAGAAGTTTAAGGGTGTTAATGAAATCAATGGAAACTATGACAGCTGAACACCTCTAACCACCAGACCATTTATTTAAGAGCCTAAATATAGGTTTTAGCTGTTTACAGGCATCCAAGTTTGAAATCTGGCCTATGCAAACCTTTATTCCTATTTGTCATTCTCTGTGGCTTCCAAATAGTTTCTTCCTTATGATATGTGACATGTGACATTTAAAATATATTTTTAATACTTGATTCTTAAGAAGAGCTCTAATTATAATAGAAGTAATTTAAACCAACACATGTCATTTGCTATTCCTCTTCTTATGATTAAAGAGGAAAATGGAGATAAAACCAGCACTACTTTATAGTAATTGTTGGAGCAATTATTTCCCTGATATCACCTCAGTGGATTTCCATAAATGGAAGAACAGACACTGGGATTTTTCCTTCCAGAAAGGAGTAAGAAGGACTGCTAGAGAAACCTTCACTGCTGTCCATACTAGAATCACATCTGTGCACTCAGCCTTCATGGTTGTTCTTCTGGCAACTTCCCTGTGCATTAATACATACATGAAATTCTAAGCTACCAAAGAATGATTTGGTGAATATGCTCACCTGCAGTGAACCACCATTGGTGTGCTATCATGTGCTCGACTCGCACGGATAAGTTTTACAAAATGGATAATTGGTGCAGTAGTTTCAGGGACTCCATGCTCTGGCCAAGAAGTAAAGTTACACTGCCGCACCATCATGCAGTCTCCATGCTGAAAAATACCAAATAATGCAGTTTTTACAGAAGAAATGCTACAGAAGATTCAGTAAGGT
Organism: Platysteira castanea; assembly: GCA_013397175.1. Taxonomy (NCBI): domain Eukaryota; kingdom Metazoa; phylum Chordata; class Aves; order Passeriformes; genus Platysteira; species Platysteira castanea. The sequence continues at coordinate 550,422 of VYXC01000811.1, forward strand.
ACATGTAACCGTCTCAGTAATTTCATGTAAAAAATAAAGTTAGAATAGCATAATAATTATAGGATTTACTGGTGTGAAGGGATAATTTGTTGTGCACAGAACTTCTGGCATGTTTTTTGAGGGATGGCATCAAGTCTGTCTTTCAGGAAGTATTAGTGACTTCAGCAGCCAATCTTCATTTGACTTTAGTCATTATATCAGTGTAATTTGTAGATTGTGGGTTGAAGTTTCCACGGCTCATTTGGAAGTTTAGTGAGCTGGAATGACAAATCCGTTCAGGAAAAAGCAACCACTCTAAGACTGATCCAGCATAGTGAAGGCAAACACACATACACTGGTAAACACAGATTTTTTTTTTTTTTAATGTTCTCTCAATCAGAGCAGCAGCAACAGTAACCTCAAAAAAGAGGTTATGATCTGATGCTTAGATCACTTCTGAAGGATGTAAAAATGAAAACAAGATCATGCCAAAGGCCTATCTAGTTCAATATGTGTTTCCAAGAGTGGTCAAAAAAAAAGTTTGGGAACATTATAAAATATGACGACAATGTATCTGTAGTTCCTCAGAATATCCTGTCCATTCTTAATAGTTTGTGACTTTTGAACTGCCTCAGAGAGAGTAAATTGAAATTTAATAGTACATGTCAGTATTTTCTTCTACTGATTTATGTAGATTTTTTTGAGTCCCTGTAAGTTTTTAGCATTCACAGTATCCTGCAACAAGGGGTACCACAGTTTAATCAAATGTGTAATGAACCAGTTCCTGTTTTATAAAATTTCTTTTGAACCAATTGCTTGCTTCTTTCATACTGCAAGAAATACTGAACAACTGTAAACAATTATGTGTAGCAACTACTTTTTAGTTGTACTATTTTTTTAAAACTAGTCAACATAAAAATGAAAGAAGTTACTTTGCATGCACAATGGCAATGGTTTGAGCTATTTGCTTCACATATGTTTTTTACCTACGTGGAAGATCATCAAGCATCCACCCACTTGTGAATAGACGTACAATCTTAAAACCAGCAACACAGGACATTTAATGACATGCTTATAAAGGGCAGCTTCTTGTGCAGGGTAGTTCAAATATAGTAAGTGGATCACCCAGTCAATTCAGATTATCTTCTTTCCAGCCTCACCCTCATTAATACAAGTGACTTTTCATTTTGCTGGCATTCATCTTTATTCTAAACAGTCCTTTTTCCAGTCTTGTTTCTCTATGTTCTATTTTTAGCTGAAAAAAAGGTTTATCTCCTCTCAATCATTTTTAAATGTTCAGTTTCTCTGTAATATGTGCACAACATATCCTTATGGAGTGACCATTGAGACAAGCTCCTAACTGCTGTGTCCTTTGTCACACGCACATGCCACAGGGTGGTAATGTCTGCATTTGGAAAGCCAAGTTCAGGTCCTGGGATATGGCTGCACTACATACAACACAGATCAATGCTGGGAGTGCAAAAGAAAGCTGACTTAATTTTGGTCATTATTCCCAGATTGCTTTTTGAGCCCCACCTGCTGTTCTGATTTAATGATGGGTTATAATTTTTCCAAAGTGTGGAAACTGCAGTTGTGGATAATGACAAAGGTGAAGATCTCTGCTGTACCTCTACTCCTCCTTGCCAGCACAAAGAGTGGGAGTAATACTTATATTGGATGAACCTCCTGGGGGTGGAGGCCTATGGCTGGTGGTACAACGCAAAGCAGCTGCACCAGAGAATCTTGCCCTTTAATCTGAGAGGGATACATTCAAAGGGATTTGTCTGATCCCAGAATGGTTAGGATTACTCCTTTCTAGAACAGACACTGAGGTGTCCAAGTAGAAACTTCACCTCCCACCAGACCAGAGGTTCAGTAACCTTCATAGGCCCTTAACAGCATGTTGGACATATATTTGAGCTCTTTGTGACAGATATTCTCAGGAAATAAAACATGAATGAAAATAAAACGCAGGACTACAGGGAAGTACAATATATATGCACTAAAAGATTAAAAGAAGAATATTGAGGGAGTAGTTGGGTGGAATATAGCATATCTGATGTTCTTTGGGGTTTTGGATGAATTTTTTTCAGTCAACTTCCAGTTGTGGCTTACCCTTTCAATTTTTAGATCTCTGATGGTCCAGTCTATTTGAACATCTTCCATCAATTTAGTAATCACTATATCCCCAAACACAGTCACTGGTTTATTATCTTCTGGCCAGTACTGATGACATCTTATCTGCAGGGAGAGGATTACTAATTAATTTACAGTTACCATACTGTAATCTTGACAGAAATTACATATAGAATTTCCAGTTGTATCAAGTGCTTTTAATTAGTTCATTAGTAACTTACACGTCCTTTTTCAAAACATTGTGTGAGCATCACAAGTGTTTTAGCTCTTGTTTCCCACACCATTCTCCAGAAATCACCCACTGTTCCTGGTAATGGTCCCTGAGTTGCAATAAACTCGTTTGGACATAAATAGCCCTAAGAAAGAGAAAATATTTAATATATAATGGTTGGCAAGGAAACAAAAGAATTTGCATGTGACTCATAGTTGTGCCTGTATCTGCCATCCCTAAGGCTAAAACCTTGTCAGACATACTAAGTGAATTGGCATATGCCAACTGGATATGGATAATCACTGCATGGCAGGCTGCCTTGGAAAACTAAGGAAGTAATGGCATTTTTTTGTAGTCCAATTATGAACCAATACTCTACTGAAGTATGGGAAGTGCCGTGGTAATAGAAAAGCATTTAGCAGAGAAATTACAGGGACATCGGGTCATCAATTCCCATTTTAAAATATCTAAGCCTTCATATTAGTCTTACGGCAGGCAGATCCAGCCAGAGGCCACCAAGAACTATGTCAAGAGGTGGCCAACAAAGTAGAATTAAATAGTGCTAAGGAGCAGTGGAGCCAGGGAAACAACCAAGGAGCAGTCTGAGAGCTAGTGCAAGTAATATGCTCATTAATGACCTTGTTCTTCAGTGATTGTCAGGGATCTGCAGTAACTCACAGCTGGAGCTTACTTAAAAAAATTATCTCTGATGAAAGATCTTCCAGAAGCCTACTGTGGGTGTTGACTTTTATTTTAGTGTTGGCTTCTGATCTTTAGTTAATTTATAAATTGGTATAAAACTTGGGAAGAAGGAAGTTTGTTGAAAAAGTCTGTCGAAGGGCTGTGAGCGCATGAGTTCACCTGGATCTGGTTCCTCATAGAAAAGAAGTGTACCTACAGGAACTATTATGCACTACAGAAAGTCTAAAATAACAGCAATGGTAATAATAGCAATAAATTTATGCTGTAGAATTAGCAGTTTATAATATCACAGGGTTCTGCTTATTGGTCAGAATAACTGACACAGTGGTTTATAGCACCTCCAAAGCTTCTTGTTGGAATTATAGCCCTATAATTCACAGCTGCCTGTTACTTACTCCATTTATAATATACAGAACAGGTGGCAGTGGGAAACTATGTTAATCCTCCTTAGTTTAAGAGTGAGGTGAGAAACTATAATTCAGGGATGCAAAGCTCACAGTTCAGTTACTCACTTTGTTTAACCAATGAAAGTAAAAGTAGCAGCAGAGTTCCCATTTGTTAAAACTGTATAGAAGACCTCTTTTCCTCTCTTTACAAATGTGCATATGTAAAAGACCTAGGTAATTAGGTACGTAAATACACATACATATTACATGTTTTCAGCTATATGCATTTGTATATTTATACATCTACAAATATGGAAAGTGAGAGCATATAAAGAGAAAAACTTTAGCCTTGGGAAACCATAACATTGGAATTGTCTATTCACTGATGAATGGTCACCCAAAATGTATGCAGACAAGCAAAATCTCAGCAGGGGACACTTTGTAACCGGCTTTTGCTGCAGCTGTTTGGAAGTTGCTGTTGGTGTTCCCTGCCTAAGGCTTGGCCTGTCAGTGACAGAAGGGTAAAGACTAGGCAATGCTCCAAGCTGCCTGCTTTCCTTCTCAGTCATTCTGTGTATAGTACCAGCATCAAGTGGCATGGTTCTTCCTATCTGCTAACCCTCAGAACAAGACATTCCATATAAAGGGAACAAATAGCATTTGCTAATGAGAAAGGAAGATCCTCTCAGTTCTGTTGCTTATTCTCTGTAATGTCTCTTAGTTACCTGGAAATAACTATTTCTACTTTCCTTTGTGTTGTCTGTTTAGACTACAGTCCGCATGTCTTGCTATGTGTTTGAAAATTATTTAGTGTAAACCAAGTCTTGACCTCATGTGAGATCACCAGCCACTGCTAGAAGAGATTAAATGCATAGCCGTAATTCACACTTTGAGCTTCAACAGGACAAAAATGAGATGAAAATAGAGATGGAGAATTTACTGAGCACAGAATAAGAAAATGGAAAGTCTGGGAAGAAAGCTGAGGATGAAAAATATAGCATTACTTTCTTCTTCAAGAAGCCTACATTCATTTTCCTCCATCATAATTTTCACAAAATAATAAGGAGCATGCCAAAACTGTTAGTCATTTCTATGAAAGTTTTCAGTTCAGTTATCTTTGCATTGTCCTCTTCATATAGAACAACTTTAACTCCTGAATCAAGAGACCAAATAACACCTATTTAAACAATTGACCTCAGTGGAGTTCCACTGTTGTCTTTAATGATAATGGTATGAGATAACTTATAAAAAGCAATTTGCTGTACACAGTTTTGATTATTACTGGAAATCATTGCTTAGCAATGAAAATGGGATATGTATATATTTAAATTGTTGTGTTTAGGGCCTCAGGGGCCAATTGAACAACGCCATGTGGCTGTAGTGAATGAAAGGAAAATAAGAATCCTGATTTTCTTGAAAATTATCTTTTAACTCTTCTTCTAGAAAACAAATACAGTAAAAATGTGAGAGACTTTCTACTTACAGACACATAGCTGGCATTAATGTAGTCAGATCCAGGAATACCAGCATCAGGCATCAGCTTTACTCTGTTGTTATTATCTATCATGGAAGTAAAGTCTAGTTAATGAAAAGATTTGTTCAAAAACCATAAAACATGAAAAAGTGTTCCTGGAGTGCTAAGGAATCAATACTGTTATTATTACTAATCTAAAAATATTTGACAGACTAGAACACTAATTACAAATTAGTAATTTAAACTTTTTCCATTACTATATGGTCTTTCTTTAATGTTCCAGACATGTTACATATAATACTTTTTAATTTAAATGGTGAATGAGCCAAAACCTCCAATGTGATGTATGTATGGGAGGATTCTCTACCTAAAAGTAGCCTGTGCACTTCAAGCCGTGCTGTTCTAGCACATACAACTTCTGTGTGAATCAGAGTGCAGGGTCAAGGATCTGATAGTTTTTTCTATACACTTGCTGCCCAGGTCACAGATCTGATCCAGATTCTGGCACTTATCCATAGTTTTAATTTTTGATCATAAGGTTAAGTCATTTAAAAAAAAATTAAATAATGAAGGTTTCTGATTTGGTCCCACAGTATGTATGCAGAAATTAAAAAATCCAAGAAACATGTCATGAATGTAACACATGAATGTAGAATTTTGGTGTTTGGTCCCCAACTTAGTAAAGAACATTAGAATAAAGAGTTAAATATTACTGTCTGTCGTGAATATAAATTTTTAGTGATTGTAACTTAGAGTATGTCTTGAACAAGGCAGTAGATAGCAGGAACAGCTGCTCTGAAAAGTTAATGGCACAGAATGTAGCATTATTAACCAAGGAATGCCATGCACTCCATCTCACATCACAGCTAATGCCTAAAATAATAATGACATTTCTTGTCTTATTAACTGAAAAATGAAGCAGTGTTGAGTATAGAGACACAGACTCCTATCTCCTGTGATAATATCTAGCCTGGGCTTATAAGTTATCATACAGTCACTCTGATCTTCTGTGGAACCTTTGTAGCACACATACACATATCCACAAGAAAGCATATCCAGACTCCCGAGGTAGCTGAATGCACAAGCATGTGGACTTTATATGTTTAAAAAATTACTTCTTTCTAAAGGAGAAAAAAACCAATGAGGAAGAATATTAAAGAGTTTGCTACATGGCTTGAATTACAAAGCCAAGAAATTATTGAGGCTACAGTTTCTTGCACCTGCATATTAAAGCTTGTGAGAGCAAGTTGAAAGGTATTTGCAAATAAAACTGTCTTTAAAAAACCCACAAAGTAAAGACAGATTACTTGACAGAAAATTATTTCATAATGTGGACATGATTGTACTGCCATTTCAAAGACAGATCAAACAAAAATACACTTGCATTCCAAATATCTGTTACACTATTGAAAGTAAAGAGCAAAATGGAGGAGTTGGTCAGTAAACACACATACATGGCTTTATGTTTGGGAAACGATTCTTAGACCTGTTCCAAGGCAGATCAGCATCAGTTGAAGCAAGGTCTTCAAGAAACTTGGGAAGTTCCTGCAGAGGAATAAATGTTTGTTGGAAAACTTTTGCACTTGAGGAAATTTAAAATATGACGCAATCATCCAGTAAGAGGAAAAATTCTACAGTTCTGCAACAGTGCATTTTTAAGAACAGCTGGAAGAATTTCCACCTCGCTGTCAACCCCAGTTACACCAGCAGTGTTAGATTCAGCACTGCAGACAATGCTGTCAAGTTGAACAATTAAGCTTACATGAACTTTCACCTTTACAAGCCTGAATAAAGTCAGTCTATCACCTTTTGTAGTTCTTTTCTGTTTTTTTACATGAAGTCACATGCTTGGTTACCGTGCCCTACTGACTCTGCCTTAGTATTGAATAATGCCTTTTCCTGACTCCTGTAGCTTGGGAGGGTTTGTGGTACAGCATGAGAACTGATGAGAATTTAACTGAGTTGAGACAACAGGCAATTAGCTATTGTTCATGGGACTGTTTGTGAAAGAGGTGGGAAGTTATTTTGGGTTGTGCTGCAGTTTCATAAGTGGTCATTAGTTCTATTGCTGGAGGACAGAGATGGATAAATCATTCCTGTTGAGGCACTTATTTGATGAGGATGTTTGTGTGCATAAACAGGTATAATGTACAAAGTTGATTAAAAGAGTGGAGACAATTTCAGTTCTTGTTAATGGAGAAAATGTGTTAAAGTGATGATCTCATCGTGGTGTTAAGAGAATAGAAAACCCAGAAAGGGCAGCATTCCAAACATATTGTTAACTTTAATAGAATTTCCCTTTGCTTGACAAATGTCATGCAAATGCAAATCTGTTTTTTGTAGCTATCTAAGATATAAATTAAGAGATCTACCCATTGCTTCAAATGAGCATAATACAAAATTTTGCTGCTTGTGCAGAGTAATACCTTCAAATTTGTCTTTTAGTATTAGTGGTTACTCTCTGCATGGGCTAGTTCCAGAAGCTGGGCAGATAGCCTTACTATCAGGCTCAATATTAATTATTTTCAAGTACCCTTTTGCTCAGGTATTTGAGACAGTTTGTATTCCATAAATAAAATTTAATGTGAATCTACTAGCAAAGAAATAAATAAATGACAGACAGGTAATGAAAAATGGAAAACCAGGACTGTTTTACTACAGTGCTTTTGTTTCATTGTTAATTCAAGTATTTTGTCAGCCTTGTGTGTAAAACACAGTTAAGGGTGGAGATGTTAAAATTCCTCTCATTCAGAACACTGAAACTCTCCCACAAAGTTTCTGTCGTTGAATCTTTTCATGAAGGAAGGACACACACAAAATGCCTATTTTGCATTTTGCAAGTGTTTTGGGCCATGGAATCCCATATCATGTGAACTTCAACTTGCCTCATTTGCCTCACTTCTCCGAGTTTTAGCTTGCCAGTTAACTACTGTACAAGTAGCACCATTGTACTGGTAGCAGTTTGTATAGAGAGGAAATAGAGAAGCAGATCTTGTTATTGTCATAATAATGCTTCTGTAACTGAACAAGTGCTCAAAAGCCAATTCTCTGCAGTAGCAGGGATTTCAGTCTTAGTTATTATTTTCAGATTTGGGGAAAGACTATTTGGGTTCCTGGACTCAATAGCAACTCATCACAGAAACCATGTTTCTTTGCAAACTCATAAAACTTTGAAATAAGCAATTTGCATTTTGTTTACTCTAGTACTTTTATGGCACTGTGGTGACATTTTGAAGTATTTAATTCTTTTATTCCTGAACAGAACTGATAATAAAACAAGTATTATACTAGTATTTCTAGTTCCAGTAATTTGCCAGTTACTAGAAAAGCATAAATTCCCAAATGTATCGAGAGACACAGGAATCAGCTGGAAAGCTGGAAGTTTGAATAGCGGTGAGGTGGTGCTCATCATCAGTTTCTTTGGCTCCCTATGGTTCCTTTAAATTTGTCCTCTCTGACAAGAAATGGATCCAGGTCCATTCTGAGGTCCAGATTGCCTTCTCATCACATTTACACACAGGTCATGTTCACATGTGGACCGAGATTGACCCCGAAGATGTCCCAGCGCTGCAGTTTGGTCAGTCAAGCAAATTAGATGAAACCCGAAATGTCCCTGGACTACAAGACTAAGTGAAATGGAAAGAGTCACATTTATGCTGGAAAACTCTAAACCATGTTTCTTGTCCACAGACTGCCTATTGTAAATTATCCCTAGACTACCTACCAAAGCATATCTTGGAATTTTCCAGAAAGACTGTTAGGTGAAACAGTCCAAATTCAACACAGGGAGTATATTAGCAGCTTATTAGTGTAAATTATCATATTCTCATGTTTAGTTCCCAGTACACTTGAATTTACTAGAGACTTTCTAGTAATGAATGTTAATATGTGAAAGTGTTACTGAAAGTAAAACTTTTCAGACGTGCATAATGTAACGATAATCATTCTTGCTCAAGTGACATAATACTTCTGGTTTTAGGAAAAAAATGTACTTACTTTATTGCCTGAGAATTTTATGGTGCTTTTTATTATTAAATCCAGACCATTTTTACTTAATGAGCATAACAAAAAAAAACTGTAGGAAAAACCATTAATCTTTATACACTTTTGTTAGTGTTCACTTGGAAACTGAAATATTATAATCTAGCAGAAGAAAAGCCAGTTGTTAAATCTTCATTTTTGTTAATCTAACTGATAAATTATTCAGGGTAAATTTATAAATCCAAAATAATAAAGTCACTGGACACTGACAAATTATTTTTGGGCAAACGACTGTATGTGTTTAGAAAGATAATGATTATAAAGATTCTGAAATAACAAGAAGTTGTCGTTGAGAAAAAAATGTGATAGCCATAAAATATTACTTAATGAAAATAGTGAAAGCTTTGAGATCTAAATTTGAAACTATACATGAATTATATTATCTGTAATGTATATTTTGAGAACTAGACTCTTTTCAGAAAGAAAGATAGGTTTCTGTGTTCATCTTCTCATGTAAGGAGATGGAGGCTATTCACATGGGAGCTATTCTCAAGAGCATAACAAATATGACCCATTACTTGTAGAGGCATAAAAAGCAAAGTACCATGTGCAAACCTTCTACTTCCTGCACCAAAATCTATGAAAGAAAAACATTTCTGAGTTTCGTGGCAGTATGACTGGGGCCTGAAAATTTCACAGAATGAACATTAACTCTGTTTTTGGAGTCATCATCACTCAGAAAAACGAACATATTTATGGCAGTTAAATATATCTGTGTATATGTTAGAAAACCCTAAATAAACTTGTTCTTAGGTAGCCTACATATGCAACACTACACATGTAAAAACACAAATATGATGGTCTTGAAATGTTGGAGACTAAAGAAGATCATCTTTGGCTGACACTAAGGTGAATAATTCTGACCAGGTTTCAGTATAGGCTGCAGAAACCAAATCAGTGTACTATTACTTTCTAAACAATCAACCTGGTAATTGGGTATTGATTATCAAGGCCAGAGTCCTTCATGGCCTTGTCTGCTTAAAATGGACATGAAAAGTGACACATGAAACGACTGAAGGTCTTGCGATGTTGTGACAACTGCCAGCAACATACCGAAAATTCTTCCTGAAACTTTAGGTTGTTGTTTGTGCAAAGCTCTTCAACGTGTTGTAGAAAGGATTTCTTGCTTATTGGCCTGAAAGTAAGGACAGAAGAATTAGAAACCCATAAGGAATGTCTTTGTCATTCTTTTTATTTAACTGTAGTTTATTAACGAACTGTGTTTTCCAGTTCAATGGAAACTGATACTTATAGGTAGAAAATTGTACAGCATGCTTATTTGATTTCTTTTCAATTACTTAAAAGAGAAACATTTTATCCCCTTGTTGTTCCCCCTCACAAAATTTTTAATGTTAACAGTTCTGTAGGCTATGATCATTTTTATAGGTAACAGCATTTCAAGGCAAGGTTTTGACATTGAAGTAAATTTGTAAACTTATTATTGAATTCTAAGGTACATAATACTTCTTTGTTACACAGAAAACATTTCATACATTGCAAGGTTTTAGACATATAAAATATTGCAGTGACCTCATTCTCATAATGACATGGTTTTTAAATCCTGAGGAGGTTAAATAACCCTGTATTACTTCCCAAGCTAAAACACAGACATGCAGGCTTCACCCCAGAGAGAGGGAAAGCATTTCTCCAGTTACCATGCAATTAGTCATGCTTTTATGATTTATACGCAGCTTGGACTTTTTTTCTAATAAACATAGACGAGGGAACCACACATTGAGACTAATCGATGAACAGAACAAAAAAATCTTTAAAAGACTTACTTGATGGATTTTCTATAACTAAGTAACCTGCAACAGAGATTTTTGTTATATATAGCAAGCTGAGAGCTAATCAATATTGTGCATGTTAATAGGTTCTAGATTAAATACCAAGTAACTAAAGATTGGTTTCCTTTCTAGATTCAAATTCAGATATCTTGGGTGATTTTCTTGATTAGTTTTTATCTCGGCTATTGGCAAATATGAATAACATAGTTAGAGTTTCTATCATTCTCTTTAAATCACTTTACAGTGCTCTTGGCTCATATGGCCCTGGGAAACCCATACTTGCTGCACAGCATTCCATATATATTTATAGGTTTTATTTTGCATTCTTTACTCAATATCATTCTCCTAAGGGCCATTTCAGACCATCAGGATAGGATTAATCTAACTGAACACAGACACTTCTTTCTTAGTTAGTCACTCCAGATTTCTTTCATAATAAATGAGGAGAAATAGGTATAGTTTCATCTTATTTGAAGCAGGTATCTAAGATGAGTCTCAGATGAATCATGCTACTGGTGTGTTTCTACAGAAACCACAGTTACGGTTGTTTTTCTAAAAATTTTAAAAATTAGTGCCCTAGTTTCATGTTCATTTTTCGCATGTTCACTGCTGTTTCTGTAGATGTCAATTTTAAAAACTGTGATACGTATTAAATCTTTAACTTGATCTCACAGCAGGTTTTGTGAAGATAGTACATGAACATCTATACTCAGGGCACCTTCAGATGGCCTTGAAATTTGGTCACAATTGCCTCTGAATGGATTTAGAAATCAAATTTTGAGCATTCAGACTCACAAAGCTTGTCTAAAGGACCAAGTAAAAAAGTTTGTAATAATTCAGTTTATAAGATAACCTGCTCCTTCAAAAAACTCTCAGCACCCCTTTTATGTCTGTTCCTCCAAATATACATTCTTACAGAAAATATGACAAAAAGTATTCTATAATACAAACATCTACCGTATTGCTGTCATAGAGTTAGTAGAAAAGGAAAAAAAATTGCCTTAAAAATAGATGGTTTATGAAGTTGTTCTTAATTATTTAAATGTAATTGAGATAAAAAACCAAGATTAATACCATTGTTGAATAATTTATTATTAAGCATCAGAGAAGTTAATTTCAAGGCTACTAAGGATGCCTTTGCGGTACATACTTTGTTAGAACTGTTATACTCAAACAAAGCAAACTCGCTATGAAAGCCTCACTGGATCAGTCTCACTGGAGTTAAAAGTATTCACAGAAATAAAGCTGCTTACTAAGACAACTGAAGGACAGCTTTGGAGTGGAAAAGAAGGCAATAAGATAAGAAAGCATGTAACTGTATTTATTCAGAATGTTTAGACATATAGCTTGTGCTTATGGTATCACATAAGTTATTTGCATTACGTGGCAGATGAAACTACCTTCTAGTAATACTGGCAGCATTATAGAACTAAAGTTTCCTAACAAAAAAAGGATTTTTAATAGCTGTACCTAAGTACTGCACACAAATACGTATTTGTCTTTGAGCAGAACAGAAACATTTTTGTAGGCTTTTCTTTCAGGACAAAATTATAAGCAGACTTTGAAGGGAAGTTACACTTGTTTTTCCTTTGAATTCACCTATCTTCACCATAGAACAACAGAAAAAAGTCATGTCCAAGTTGGCATTTCAGTAATTTTAAAAATACAGTTAGCTCTCCTCTCAAATTTTTAGCAGTGAGGGGCTTACTGCACATTACTTGCAGTAAGAAAACGCAGTTTTGTCATTAGGGAATAAAAATTACTTCTGTGCTGTACATAAGCAATCCAGGTATGCCATTAGCACTTCAGTGTTGAAGGTACATGGATCCAACAGTACAACTTTTTTTAAGAAGCAGAGCGTTTATGGGTTGGCACTTAAACCTATCAGTGGGAATTTAAGTGAAGAATTTGATTTTTAGAGCTACTGAACTGTCACACTTCTGTTAGTAGCAAGTGCACATAGCAGTAGCTTGGCAGCTCAGGAAATAAGACTATTTACTTTAAAATCCTCATAGGAAAGTTAATGTCTAACTTGTCTAACTGTGGCAAAGGAGTTGGCTTTGTTGTGTAAGGATCTTCAGAAGGGATGAGTTTTGTGTTCTCACGAAAGACTTCCATCAGTGCTCTGTTTCACTATCCTTAGGCTTAAAATAATAGTATTTTTTCCATGTCTCTTGGCTGGGAATACATAATAATAATCTTCCAGTATTTTTTCAATAAACAAATACTCATCTATCTGTAATCTTGTCCTCCACATATCCCAGTGTTTTGCATAAAACTTAAAAATATAAATATCACTAGATCTTGATAAGCAAAATTTAGAATCAAACCATGAAGTTGAAAATTTCCCTATTTTAGCTGAACCATTTCAGATTCCCACTTGTCTGACTTTGAAATGAGGAAAGAAAAACATTCTCTAAGATAAAGAATGCTTTATTGCCTTAAATCTGATTTTCTTTTAAAACAGTGTATTGTTTCATGTGTGGTTTTTTTGGTTTTTTTTGAAGACTATCAAAAATCTGAATCCCACTCAGATTACTTATGATAGAGCTAGAAAGAAGCCATTTATTTGTGTTGGCAGTGATAACTGAAGACATATTGTCACACAGACTCAGCTTTCTCCCTGGGTCAATCATCTGAAATCCACAAGGAATTAAAATTTCCTCCAACCAGAAAACTACAGAAATTCCTATGTAGGCAAAAGGCTTAACTCATAAGCACCACTGACACTTCCTAGGACCAACAGAAAAACTAATTTTTAACAAGTTAATTGAAAGCAATATGGACTTTAACCCTTCCTACATATTAAAGGCCTAAGGAAAGAGAATACATGGTCATTTCTTCCCTTGCACCAGGACACATACATTCATAAACCTTGTTCTCCTGGGACACAAAATTCAGGAAGCCCATTTTTGATAGCTGATTACTAAAGGGAAACTTGTTGAAGAAAAAGGCAAGGTGGAAGCCATGCCTATCCCTACTCAAAAGAAGACAGGTCTGTCTACACAAAGAAAGAATCAGGCTGGTCTATAGAAGCTAACGTGTATGCAAAATTGTCAGCTCAAATATAGACACCCACTGAATGCGTAGTATATAGGAAAGATAAGATCAGACAATCACTTTCTATACAATACTTTTCCGTAAGGAGTTCTAATTACCTGGTATTTGCAGGGGCTACAGTGTCTGTAATGCAGAAATATTTCTTCTGACCCCATTTTCTTGACAAGCTGTCTCACATAGAGTGAAACAAAAGCCTCAAAGGATCATCCGCAAGGTGCAACTTCTCAAGGAAAGGTTTAAAAAAACCGGGGTTCTAAATGGCTTTATCCTTGCTTCAGAAAGCACTGCTAAAGTAGGGTGCCAGAGAGGTTGTCTCCTAGGTAAGCACCTGGAACAGGGAAGAGTTACTTGTATCTCACCAAACCTGGTGCACCCTGAAAATTTAGGGACAGAATCTATTCACAAAAGATTGGTGTCTGCTTTGAAGAGTAACTTGGCAAACCCTGTGGACCTGCTGTAAAAGGCAAGTAATGAGAGCACCCAGTATGTGTATTTTCAGCGTGCTTAATTTAACAGTGTTTAATTCAGTTTAGGTTGATGGGCTATATATGTTTTGTACAAGGCTGTTTTTTACTGTTATTAGCTGTCTCACACCATCTCCACCATCAAGGCAATATATGTCCCAAACATCACATTTAGCATTTTGGATTCATAAAGATCTCATTTTCCACTAAATTCAGTAGGACTTAATTCACTACATGCCCTCTGAAAATTCATCCAATTGATAAATTGCTTAACAAAGACTTGGTGAGACAGAGTGTATATGTACTAGCTAGTATTAGTAATTTTAGACACTGAAGTTTGTAAAAATTTTTTTTTATGATCATTATGTTAAAAGACTACTACTGGAACTGGGATTTTCCTTTAATTTCCTGGTCTGAAAAGAAATGCTACCCACAAAAAAGTTTCAAAATTGTCAAAATGGAATGCTTGGCACATTTAAATTTCTTTTTCTACTCAAACTGATTTTTGCAGTGCAAAATACATCATACTTAAAAAGTTATAAAAATGTGTGAAAGATAATGTTTTGATTAGCCTCTACTGAGGTTTGCTAGCCTATTTGCTGAGCTTCAAGCTGTTGAATTTTTGATCTCAGAATGATAAAAAGTGTTTCAAGTCATATTCATACAGAATACAATAATCTTTTTCTACTTTATTTTTTTTCTCATGAGATACCAGCTGCAAAAATTTTCTGCAAATATGAGCCAAGATCATAAGCCATGATTCACGAAGTATGAAAGAATATCTGAAGAGACAATGGATGAGGGGCAGTCAAGAAGGATCTCACGGAGCAGGGTAGAGTATTTTGATCCTGCGGATGAACTGCGTCAGCTGCATGTGTGTGCCTTCATTGATTTATCGTAGCTAAATAATATAATGTCAGGGAAGTGACCAAAAACCTGGTTTCCCCCTTCAAATGAGCACTGAATGGGATGATTAGTAGGTAGAGGAAAAAAAAAAATCTATATTGTTCTTCTATCACCTAGGATTTTCACACAAATTCCCCATTGACCTTTCAGGGTAGGAAGCTGGACCAGATTTAAGTTGCTTTGCTGCTATCTGAAAAATAAAAACATGCCAGTCTGGTAAAGGAATCTGCCCGTCTCTGTCCTCCTCATACACTTGCAAGGTGCCATGAACCGAAACACAACAAGCTCTGCAGGCACAGCTGAGATAGCTGCCTAAATGCAGCCAGTGTAGATTGTGCAGATGTAGTGGTGCCAGTTCCAAATGCATGGGAAATTTGTGAAGGTTAGACTGTAGTCATCAACATTAAATACAACAATTAAACATGCTAACGTGTCACTGCTTTAACCACAAATCATGAGAATGATAGGGTCAGCACAAGAACTGGGACTGTAATTGACTTCAACATAGCTGTTCCCCAATGGTAACAGGTACAAAAGTTCTTTCATGGTGCAACTGTGGAAGTCTAAAAACAGGAAACAAAAGTATTTTAGTAATTAAGTTTTGCAGTAAGCTGCTGTGGTACATGCTGCCATGTTTCTGTCAGGTCCTTGATATAACTCATCATTACCAGGAAGGATGTAACTATATTAAAGACAGCTACTAGAGACATCTAAAATGTCCCTTTTGGCTACTGGCATTACCAGAACAGCATATTACACATAGTAAAAGATTCTTTGAGGCTTAAAAGAAAAAAGCCAAAATTAACTAAAAAATTTTGAACAGCTAAAGGATATCCTGCCCCTCATTACCCTTCATGTTATCTAGGAGAGTACCTCGCGACATTTTCTCTCTTCCAGCTGAAAAGTTGTCATGAATCCTGTCCTGAGGAGCTCCCAATTAGTGCCTGCACTTCAAACTTCAACAGTTTGTCATAATGTTCAACAAAGGACCTAGGCAAGGAGCCTGCTGTAGCTTCAGTGCCACTACAGTTTGAAAAATAATAATCCAAAATTTTAACACCTGCATCCTGTACCTTACAATGACAGAAGCAGAGAGTCTTTGCTTTTGGCCATTAAAGGACAGTTGGAAGGAGGGAAGAGAAAAATATAAATGGAAGGACATGACAAATTGCAAACCAAATTGTGAGACTGACTCATTAAAATAAGGATGATGTAACTAAAACTGCTGAAGCACTGTTCAGTAAAAGTCTTGCTTTGCATAAATCACATAATGAAGTGTACATAAGTAGAAATATTATAGTTTTCAATTACCCCTTAGAGTTTGAGACTGTAAAAATTTAAAATACACATAATTTAGACATAAAAGTGGCAGAATTGTATCTGCAAACAAACAAAGGATATTTGACTGTGTGGATATGTTGCTGAGATTGTAGGGGCATAGTATGAAACAGCTGTAGTGTGTGTACTAAAGATAGTTGAGGAAAAAAAAGAAATTCTCTTACTTATATATATCCTAACTTCCAAAGGAAAGAAACAGCATGTTTCTTATGTCACATTCGCACTGCCTTTGTTTCAAGGATAGGTTGTATATATCAGGGCTATATTGCCATAATGTATTATAATTTCTATTTTTAAATTGCCCTAATTTATTTCAAAATAGTTGTGGAACTCCTATAACTCAACATTAGGGACTAAAAACATACATGATTTCATGATGACAAATACCATTGTTTGTCATTAGACTATCCGAAAAGGTTGACATTTCATTTTGATTAACTATATCATTCAATATAGTACGATAACACACAGGTTAAGAGAACAGAATGAAAAACACACCATGTTGCTTCAATAATACAAAAACTTACTGGATGACAAAAATCTCCTTGCGTCTAAAGAAAAATGAAGAGTATCTGGAAGTAAAATCCATTAACACTTTAGTACATAAACAACATTAGTGCTATTCTTATTCAGCTAACAATGTGGAAACAAGGTATTTTGAAGATGCATCAAGTTCAATTATCTGAGGCCCAGTTATTGCAGTGCATTGTCAATAGTTCTGCCTTCAGAGGATGCTTTGCACTCTTACTGGCAGGTACTAAATTCTGCTATCTGCACAAGTGCCCCGCACAGGACATACCCCAGCAACTACGTCAATGAGTTCCAGATGATTCTCAGTATGTTTTCTCATCTGTTACAAGCAGCCATTCTTGCGTGCTCTTTTTTGAACAGGTTTGTACATGCAATCAACTTACTCTGTACCACACACAGACATACACAAAAACCCCAGGTCAACAGCTACAACCTTTCATCTTCCAGCTATTCCTAGTCTGCAACGGTAGGATATTTGGCTACTAGGGCAAGACTATTTTAGGCTTCTCATCTTTAAGGAGACTGCCTACCACAGTGTTTCATCTGTGACACAGCAGGGAAAATACAGGCAGGTGAAGAATGTTCACCAAACATTTCTAACTCAGTTGGATGTCACGTATTATTGACGATCACCGTTATATTTATTTGGTGAATAATATCAATATTTCTAGCAGTCAAAAAACAGTTTTTCTTCTGATAAATATCTGTGACAAGATTTTTTGTCAGATACAAGACATGAATTGTTGCACACACCTTAAATAAGTAGATGTTAGGATAGCCAGTGTGCTGAGCTCCACAGAAACTCAGATGTTATGCCAATCCCTCCGTTTAAAAAAACCCCTGCTTTCTAAATGTCAATTAAACAGTGACAGATTTGTTCTTGAATTAGTTGATTTGTTCTTGAATTAGTTGACAGGGACTTCTAAGAGTCTGGCTTTTTCAAAAAGCTTGTGCAAGTTTGCAGCCTGCACAAAAAATTGGGCCATTAAAAAACTCAGAAATTCTGCATGTTTAAAATACGTAACCCTTCTTTGCCTACCACAATTAAACAGTGATTTGCACTCAGATTTTTATCTTGTTGTTAAAAGAGCTTAAGATTAAGTGATTTTCTAAAAGCTAGTGAGAAGTGTCTTGAGGATGGAGGTCATTCTTTGAAAAAGGATCTCAGTGACCTGTGTAAATAAGAACAGCACAAACACTTCCAAACAAGCAAAGGTCAGAAAGGGGTCATGGCTACAGACCCTTTGGACTACTGTTTTGCCTAAGGAGTACACTTACCGCGTAAATCTCTCATCCTTCAGCTCCAGGTCTGCCACTGCGATCAGCTGATCCAGTTTGAATTTTGTGTCAATAATTTCAGCATCTCGTGGGGAGTATGTGCCTCCCTCTTTTTGTTTTTGCCGAATTCTAAGCAGAAAATAATAGTGTAAAATAACACATACAAAAGATTTAAGGACACATATGTCATTACTTTGATTTGACAGGCTAAAACTGAAAAATTGCAGGAATCCTTCCTTGGCCTTTATTCTTGTCTCCTTTCTAACAGTGGAATTTAGTCAAATACTGAAGTTAAGTTGACTAACGTTCAGAAGAAAGAATCTATGTGCTGTATTCTTTTAGTTTTCCTGCAAAAATTCTTTGGTAATGCCTGAATAAAGCAGCTGACTAAGAACAGAACTGATGAATGAACAAGCTTGCATCATGAGTGCAGTATGCAGCCTCCTTTACATGGACATTTTGTTCACTATTTGAATTGAAACTCAATTTCTCTCCCACTTGTGGGACTTTAGTGTATTCAACTAATAAATTTATTAGAACGACAGAAAATAATATTTAGAGTATTTACTTCATACCCAGCTGTAAATAGTATTAGCCATCATGATAGTTATAAGCAGCTGACACTCTGGTCTGTCAATAGAGAAGGGGCTCTGAAAGGTTAAGAAAGGCTACCACTCTGATTTACCCTCTGGAGAAGCTGGATTTCCTTCTTCATCTATGGAAGTTACCCTCACTAGACTAATTCTTTGTGAGTCTCTCCCTTAGCTTCTACATAAAAACAACAACAACAACAACAACAACAAAAAACTCAACCAAAAATCAAGACATTTTGAAATTAAATTTCTAGGACTGTTTCAACTCTTCTTTAAATTTTTGAGTGTGTTCAAACACACCATGGCAAGGATATGTAAATCTCACCTTGCAAAAGCATATACTGCAGCCACCAAAAGAACAACAGAAAGTATACACAAAGTAACAGCAAGGATAACTTCTACAGATCTTCCTGTTGGTCCTTCACCTGCAACAGAAAGTGGAAAACTAATATATCATAGATTCTTCCAAATTTTTAAAATTCTGACAGTATGAAAGAAGGGAATAATGAAAGACAGACACTTTTTGTCTCTGTATAACTGCATCCATTTTATGTTGGTTGAAAAGCGGCTTCAAAAAGAAAAATATAACAAAACCAGAAACAGTTTATGTAAGGGTTCCTAAGCATTGCTGATCTATGTAATACATAATTTTAGTAGGGGTGTGTTAATACTATATGTGCAGGTGTTGCCTGGTGTTTTTCAGTTTTACCTGCTGAACAGGTCAAGGTCAGTCTATACTACAGTAACACCAGTCTGAACACTGGCCTGAGTTCAGCTCCTGCTTCAGTCTCTGTGCAGGACTACTCCAGCTCCTCAAGTGGAAAAGGAAGAGCACAACTCTAAAGCAACGAGGCTTGCAGCTGCCACTCACAAATACAAAATAAAAGATACTATTTTTGGTGATATTCTAGGGGTGCTGAAGGAACTGAACCAGTGATGCGATCTGAACTTTCTGGATAAATCTGCCTCACGGACCATTAACTCATGCTCCTGGTTTATGTGAGAATTGGTGATATTGTTAGGAATAACCACCAGTGGGTCAAAAGTAATCATAAAGGCCTCTATGATTGAAAAATAAAGGTGTTGGTATTCTAATCAGTCCTTCCAGGTGAGAATGAAAGCTCATTCAGAAACTGATAAGCTACTTGGATTAGTCATTTCTAGGCATCATTTTGAACCTCTTTAGTGCTAAATTTCTGAGACTCATTTAATTTCCAACCCTTCTTGTAATCCTGTGCCTATAATAAAACTCACCGTCTTTTTCCCTTAGGCAACAGTGAAAATAAGAAAAGCAAGGGAATACTACTGCTGGTATTGTTCACTTTTGTTGACATTCACCTCTACTTGCTGGTCCACTGTAGAAAAACTTAGTTCCTGTTTAGCCTCAAGGAGAAGAAGAAGAAGGTACTGCTTCTGCCATATGAAACTCTTTCCCAGTCAAGGGACAACATCCTCCCAAGGACACACTGGGAAACTCCAAAGTCTTGGCTTTGTTTCTCTCAAAAGACTGGGATTTTAGGATTAGAGAGTATATTGCAGATGATCTGGACTGATGTACATAAAAGAATGTGATTAAAATTCAAAATGATCCTGATTTATCTGGAGAAATCACCTTGAAACAGTGGGATGAAATTGTGTAAGATCAAGGGCATGGTTCTACATGTAGGCAGGAATAATCAGCTACAATAATACAGCACAGTAAACAGTAGGCTGGATAGAAATTTATCAGAAGAGAGTGTGAGATTATTGTGGACTGACACCAACATGAATAAGCAATGTCATGTCTGTAGGAAGTTAAAGACAACAGAATTCAGTATACTTTGCAAAACACCTGAAACAATTCTTCCACTGTGTTAGTAGAATTTTAGATGCAACGCTGGGCCCCACAAGGTAAGAAAACATTTAATCTTAGGTAAAGATAATAGAATAGAAAAGAAAGTACATACAAAAATGATTCGATGAGAAAATGAATGAAAAAGTTCCTGCCACTCACTTATCATTGTGATAAGGCAAAAATGTTAGCAATGTGAAAGAACAGAAGAATATCCTGAGAAACCTCTACAACAGTTCTATCTATTTTGCACTGAACAGTGAAGTCTGTGTCAAAATGCATAATTAACATCAATCCAAACAATGCAGATGTTATTAAACAATTCAGTACTGTTAGAATACCAACCAAGAATTAAAACCCCACATTTTCTCCTACATCTCTGCAACAGGGGAGGACTACACATGTCTTTGTAGACATGTCTGTAGAGATAATCATGGGCATGGGAAAGGAGACAAAACAGAGAATATCATAATGTATAACTCTGAAGTGCTGCACTCAGTATAGGATAATAACAAACTGCAATAATAGAATATCATAAGGTTGGTTTCTATGTAAAAGACAGTGTCAGGAAACCCCATTTTGATTATTTCCTATCTCATCAGCTTTACAATTCACATGGAAAAAGTACACTTACACAGGACTACCAGTCACCCCACAGTGATGTGCTGAACTAACCATCAGAGTCAGAGTTTACAAAAGGGTTACAAGCTGCCTTAATGTATTACAAATTTAAACAGTATTTATCATTTTATCTTAATTATCTCATGGAAAAATCCTGACCTTTCACTGTAGTAGGGACATTAACTTTGCAAAGAGAGTCATGGATTATGAGGAAGAAATTCCACCTCTCCAGTTCAAGAGGAAGGTTGTAGTATTATTAGAATATATTATTAGAATATTAGAGAATTATTAGTATATTATTAGAATATTATTGGGTGGGTGCGCTCTATGAAAATGTGTCCTTTACTATAATTAAAAAACATTATTGCAGCTGTATATTCCTATAATTTCTGCTTCAGTGTTCCTCCCTAACAAAATTCCTATTATTTAAAAGAGCATCTGATGTGTCACAAAATGATCTCTCAAGGTTTTCCATACTCTTTTCTGCTTCAAACATGTGATATGAAATTGTACCAGAAAGTTAACCTTTCTGATTTTCCAGATCAAAGACCTACCTATTCTCTCAGTAGACTTAGAAATCAGGATAATGTTGATGTTTTTGAACTGTTGTGAATGCCTCTGCCAAAATTCAAATTAGTGTTTTATCTAACAAAATGAAAGTCTAATGTTGGAAACCCAAAAATTTCAGTGGTTATTACTAAAAAAGCTAATTGATTTAAAATCAAATTGCAATTCTGATTTCAGGCAGCATAAATTTCTCCTGAAGAGCAGCTGACGTTGTAAGTGCAATAGAAGTAATTGGGTTGCAAAGATTTATAAAAGCTGACTTTTTCACATGTTTTCTGAGTTACATTTCTAGAGCAAGCTGGAAGCTCCTATAACCAAAGCATGTTCTTGGAGGAAAAACTTGGGCAAGGTTCCTCATGCTAAGTGTTTCAAGAGACTGCTGTATCTTCAATTCCATTCAACTACAGTACCTGCACGACTTGTGATATATCAATTTGATGTTGATTTCACAGCACTTGTAAGAAAGCATGCAAAGAACTTTTGATTATCTATTCCATGTAAGTTATATAGGCTCTGAAATTTAGAAGCTAAGACCAGACAAAAGTATGCTGTAGTCCGGCCTTAAAAAGCAGTGCTTGATGTTAAAGTTTAGCACAGAAGGCATTGGAAGGGTATGAGAAGACAGATATCTGAGGAATTTAGCCCTTGTTTTGGTTTTTCCCCTATTACATTTTATTCCTCATATAAACAGATCTTGCTTATTAAGCATATAAAAGGTAGAAAATGTCAAAAGTTTTTAGTAACAATACATAAGGCAATACATTACACTGTCTGCCTGTCACTAAGTATTGCAGATTTTTCTGTTAGAAAGGAGAAAATTACCCAGAGGACTGGATAGAGTTGGACTCATTTCCAGTAAACTTGTTTTCCCTGATTGGACACACTATCTTGCCCTTACTGGGAAAAATATTTGCTTCATTTGCTTCGAACTTTTAAATTCAGAGCATATAAATACAACTTTTATGCTGCACTTTCCAAAGCATTCCAGGCTGGAGAAATAGTGCCAGATCCTTTCAGACAATTCAGATAGTGAATTAGCATTTCAGGGTCTTCAGTATCAGATCATGTAACAAATTCCTGAAATGGATTAGATGAATATGGGAGCTCATATCACAGAAGATGAATACCAAATGAAAAATATGTGCCCACTAAAATTCTTCTGGGTACTCATCCAGTTGTCTTGGTGTCCATTTTGAGAAAGTCAGGGTTCATGCTTAGCTAAGAAAGTTTTTGACTTACAAATATATTAAAAGAACTTATAGATCTTATTGCAATCTGCTACGAGAGATGTCATTCTGACATTAAGGGGTGTATCAACATGGCCATAAAGGAATTATGTTTGATTTCAGACCAAATAACAGCTGACTTGTTGGCTAGTGACTTTAGAACCAGATACATTCTATTAGACAATTTAATTTAATAATTCTTATGGAGTTTTGCCTATATCTAAACGATGAAGGGACTAAAGGGTCATGCCCTCGGATGACCTGCCATTAAGCTCACTGGAATATAATCATAGAATATTTTAGTTTGGAAAAGACCTTTAAGATCATCAAGTCCAACTGCTAACCTAGCACTGCCAAGGCCACCACTAAATCCTGTCCCTAAGTGCCACATCTACACGTCTTTTAAACACCTCCAGGGCTGGTGACTACCACTTTCCTGGGCAGCCTGTTCCATGCTTGCCACTCTTTCTGTGCAGAAATTTTTTCTTATATCTGATCTAAACTTCCCCTGGCTCCACATTTCCTCTTGTCCTATTGATTGTTACCTGGGAGAAGAGACTGACACCCATCTTGCCACAACCTCCTTTCAGAGAGTGGTAAGCCCTCTCCTGAGCTTCCTTTTCTCCAGCCTAAATGACCCCAGCTCTCTCAGCTGCTCCTCACAGGACTTGTGCTCCAGACTCTTTGTCAGCTCCATTGCCTTTCCCTGGACATGCTGCAGCATCTCAACCTTTTTTGTAGTGAGGGGCTCAGAACTGTACACAGGATTCAAGGTGTGGCCTCACCAGTGC
>VYXC01000812.1:0-30969 GCA_013397175.1 Platysteira castanea
TCCTCATGTAATTTTATTGTTACCCATGAGGTGAGGAAAATAATTTCAAGAATTAAAATGATTTTAAAATTATGGTCGAATGTTTTGTCTTTCCAGGGAGACCTAAATAATACACATATTTTTTNCTGAAAACCCAAGTATCTAAGTTCTCATACAGTAGGAATCATTGCACTAGCTAGAGTGGAACTGAACCAACTTCCACCAGCTGAGGCCATTCTTGCCTCATTTATCTTTAAAGCTCTAAAACGAAAAATGAAGCACAAAATTATGCCAAAATGTCATCATATTTCTCCAGTGTAATTACAAAACTAAGAAAGAGTCATTATCAGCTAAAATTTAAGGAGTTTTAAANTGCTACTCATGATGGTTCTAAGCAGGTACACAATAGAGGAGAGACCTGAAGCATTCTGAATCACTATTTCTCCCACCTGTGTGTCTGTGTGACGTGGAGCCATGCCACAGATCACTTGTAAAATATTGATTAAATATTTTTACTCATCCATAGTCCTCTAAAGCACAACTTCAGTAAATTTTCCTTCATGGCCATCAGAAATCAACTACCTAAATAAAAGAAATCTCCTGCCTTTTAAGAGATAGTTTCTACACTGAAGTGGTAAATAACTAATAAGTAACAGTATGTGATGAAATTGTTTCAATAAAACTTGTAAAACAGTTCTCTTATGATGAAAAGTGGAGACGTGAATTCCTACAGAGATGGAAATGTACTGCTTCACTGCTTGACACTAAGTACTTCATTTCCTTAGAGAGGAACAGGACATGTAAAAAAAATCTCTGCCTTTTTTCAGTGACCTGCTACCCAAAAATGAAAACTGATCCAAAACACAGCTCAGAACCCAGAACAACCACAAAACCTTTAACAGTAGTGAGAAAATTGAATAATATCCTGAGATAAATTTTGAAGTTTTTCTATTAAGGACACAGTTTGGAAAAAAAAGCTAAAAAATCCCGAATAAATACTGAAAATGTAAAACACACATCTTGATAATATATTCATCAGACTTTGTTAACAAAAGTTTAGATAAGACCAGACATGTTTTTGCAGGATGGATTAAAGTTCTTAACATAACCTTTAGTCATCTGACAAAATTGTAAAACTGAACAAAATTATAGTTTTCACTGTCTAACATTTTAATCTACTTTTTATACTTAGCTGCCTATCCTATTACTGAGTTTTTCTCCACTTCTCATATTTTAATGCTCTTTCTCTTTCACTTGTGACTCTTGCCATTTTCCTTGATTACTTTACCTGGAATCTGAAATCCAGTACTTAATTTTGTTGATATTTCAACAACGTTAAACGTGTTCTTTAAAAGTTACTGTGAATTCAAATTCACAGTAACCCTGCTAATCATAAGTAATTATGATTGCAAAGTACTTTTTTATACAGTCAATAAGTCTGTGTTGTTTTTCTAATGAAGTTTTATACATTCAGAAAATCAGAGAATAATTTGGGTTGGAAAGGACTTTCCAACTCCATTTTTATTATTGCATGTTTGGCTAAGAAAACCTGGATGCAGTTTGACATCAAACATCCAAAAATTCAAATAATTTTATGGACCATATTTTTTAGAATAATAGGTAGAAGCCACAAAAGAGATTTAGAACTGACAAAATACTAAGTGAAAGACATTTAGTATTTATTAAGATTCATGAAATCTTAGTGTTTCAGAAGTTCTATAAGGCTGGTATTCTTTGAAAATATGTTTGATCTGCCAAAATTATTTTGAATGCTTAGAGAAGTATTTTTTCTTCTTTTTATAAAACATTGTTCTCTTTGATTTCAATATCGAAATTAGTAGCCTAAAATATCTGGTATTATTTTGCAGAGTTTGAAATAAAATGTATATTTTAGAGCTAACATTTCTATGCCCCTTTGAGCCTCCCATGGCTGGAACATCTGTCACAAGTTCAGCAAAAAAGTGTAATACTGAACAGAGAGTGAACACATGCCATGGAGGTTACTACTTGCAGCAGAGGACTGCAGAACAAATAAAGCAAAATTGGTCTGCCCTAAATGCTGCAAAGCTGCTGCAAGACTGCTGTTATCCCAGGTCAGCTGTCTTCATAGTCGTATGATACTCTAATTAGGGGCAGGTGGGACTAGTTTAGACTCAAGCTGCAAAGCTTGCTACTGAGTGGGTCTGCATAAATAAAAACCCAACATGCTCTTACCTACCTGTTGTGAGCATGGTAGGCAGCAATTTAACTCTTATATTGACTTTTAAAATGTTTACGGTGATCTTTATGTGCTTATGATTTTAGATGCTAAAACCTGAAGACAAGAAGTGACTTCAGTTAACTTGCAAAGGTAAAAGTTTTTTTACACCTCTGTCCTCTTATTTCCTTCCGAAGACACCCTCCAGTTTGATCACTTCTCATCAGTCTTCTTGTGCAGACATAAATGCTCATCTGTTACTTAAATTCAGTATTGAATTAAGCAGTATCGGGTTCCTTTCCAAGTGAAAAAAACCCAGAAATTTGTTTCAGATAATGTGAATTTTCAGGTAAGTAACATTTAGATAATTGATATTATGCTCTAATTATATGTCAGTGGTCTAGAATATTTGCTTTGTTCTCCTTTTATCATATTTGAATTTTTTTCTGGATCATAAAGTTAGACTAGACACATGTTTTCCTAATATAGATATACTTTCCACACCATTTATTTTTTCATTCTACTACAGTTTAGAGAATTACTTCTACCCCACTAAATAAGACAGTAGATAGAAACTCAACATTTTGAACTTAAAAATTACTCAGCTAATGATATCTTAACTAAAGTAAGAACCACTGGAAAAGAAGAATAAGACCTTGAAAATTGCACTTTTTAAGATAATATAAATTGCACATTGAAAACACAGTAATAAACAATCATCATTTTTAAAAGGCCTGTGTAATGAGGAACCATGGTGTTATGCGAGTAGATACTTAGAGAAACTTCATGCAACTGTGATTCAATTATCTTACTACTAGCTGTAAGGAAGAGCAAGAGTGTGATCTTTAGATGAATGACACCTACAAACTTTTTGTTCCGTTTAAATTATATGTTCTATGTGGATGGCATATCCACATCTGCAGACATTTACAAACCAAATGAAATATAAAAATGAGGCTATCATTCAAATGGTAACCCATTTATAGAATGTTTTCTAGTCTCTCTAAGAGCTGCTCCAATATTAAATCTGTATTCCTTCCCTTGGTTTAAATTTTCATTTTAGCCATGTGGCAGAAACTGGACAAGGCATGAAGTCACTGTAGCATTACAAATCTCATCATTAGGCAAACTCCTTACACTAAGAGCTCCCATTCCTTAAAGGTTGCCTCATTCTTTAGTTATTACTCTAGGTACTTTAAAATCCTAAAAATGCTTGTGGAAACTTCCCCTAAGCAGAGTAATACCTGAATTAACTTCTCTGGCAGTTGCTGAATAAAGCTTTTTTACCTTTCTTTCATTGTAAGGGAAAATATAAAGGTCCTGACTGAGAAATTATAGCAATATATGATGCTATCAACACATAATGTGAAAGTTTAACATTAAACAATGAGGTTAACTTATCACGGAGATGTTGTGAGAGTCACAGAGATCTGTAAGAGTATTCAAGAAGTCAGGTACTTCTTGAATTCTCTTACAGATATTACACATTCAAGTACCTGTTCTCAGGCCTGGGAAATATCAGTTACAACTTAGAATAATGGAAATATGATGACAAAAACGATTTTCTGTGGACTGTGTTTGGTTCCCTTCCTAAAGTTTTAGCCCTGATGCAACTTCTGAAACTGCCAAATTTTGGAACAGATATTTTGTCATGGTCAAGAAGAAGATGCTTTTCAACTCTTTTTACATATGACAAGACACTTTTTCATTGAGAACTATATTGTAAATCACCTAAAACTCTGTAGTCCCGACTAATGGTTTGCCAAAATCAGCAGACACTAAAATACTACACTTAGTATAATTAATGACAATTTCCCCTCTAATTTATTCTGGTCCAAAATGTCATAGTATCTTGGACCCTATGTGGGTTAGAAAGAACCTTAAAGATCACCTAGCTCCAACACCCCTGCCATGGGCATGTATGCCACACACTAGGTCAGGTTTCTCAGGGCCCCATCCAGCCTGACCTTGAACACTTCCAGGGACAAGAATTGGGCATCCACAACTTATGTGGGCAAAAATTTTAGAGTCTCATCATCCTCACAGTAAAGAATTTCTTTCTGACATTGAAACTAAATATATTGTCTTTAAGTGCACCTCTTATCCTATCACTCCATTCTTATCTATAAAGTCCACTTGACTCCTTTAGGTATTGGGAGGATGATCTATGGTCTCTTTGGAGTCTTCTCCACACTGAACAACCTCAGCACTCTCAGCCTGTCATCAAAGAAGACATGTTCCAGCCCCCTGATCATCTTCATGGTCTTTCTCTGGACTCACCCCAGTAACTCCATGCCGTTCTTATCTTGGGCGTCTAGGAGTTGGATGCAGTATTCCAGGTGAGGTCTCACCAGAGCAGAGTAGAGGGGGAAAATCAGCTTGCTGGTCATACTTCTTTTGATGCAGCCCAGGATATGGTTTCTGGGCTGCAAGTGCACAGTGGCGAATATCTTGAGCTTTTCTGGAATGCTGCTCTCAATATGTTCTCTGTCCAGCCTGTATTTTTGCTACAGAAATCCTCTATTCTATGTGCAGGACCTTACACTCGGTCTTGTTGAACTTCACGAGGTTTGCACATGCACATCTCTCAAGCCTTTCAAGGTCCCTTTTGGATGGCATTCCTTCCCTCTGCATGTTGAGTGCACCACATGGCAAACTGGGAATGGCAAACTGGCTAATGATGCACTCAATCCCATGTTGCTGACAAATGCTCATCAGCACCTGACTTCTGAGGGACACCACTCATCACTTGGATATTTGCTCTCCACCTGGATGCCATGCTATGGACTTCAACTCTTTGAGTGCAGCTATCCAGTCAATTCCTTATCCATCCAGTGTTCCATTGTCAAACCCAATCCTTTCCAGTTTAAAGATCAGGACATCATGGAACAGTGTCAAATGTTTCGCACAAGACCATGCAGTTGATTTTGGTTGCTCTTCCCTCATCTACCAGGGCTGTAATTCAGGATGAAATGGTTGTATTTGCAATAAAGCCGAGTGACCACTATATGTGTTGGAATGTGCATTAATTAAAATTGATGCACTAGATGCTTGAAAAAATAATAATAACATTGGCTAGGCTGACTACCATCTGTCAGTGGGTTATTTGATCTGACATTATTAATAGGAAGAAAATTCTGTAAGATTTACCATTCTTTTTTACCAGATCCATTAGGTCTTAATTTGGAGCTTAAATATTTGGTTCAAACTGAACCTAAGAAACCTCAAAGATATAAACCCAGAGGCAAGCTCTCCTCTACTTCTTTTCCTTTCTCTATTTAATTTTTTTTTCTCTTTTTCTGCTACAAAAGTGAATTGTGATAGAATTATGAGTAACTTTTTATACTTCCTGTAGTCAATCTCTGTGTCCCACTTAAACAGAATACAAAGGTCAAATAATTGTTTGGGGTTTTTTTTCTACCAACGATCAAGAACCATAAGCTTAGATAAAGTAAAAATGTTTGTATGGATATAAGAAAGAAAATTGTCTCTCTCTCTGCATTGAAGAGTCAAATGTATGAAACCGTAAATATATTTGCCATGCATTTACTTAGGACCTTGGACAACAGTAACAATTACATGTTCATCCTGCTTTTTTTAAAATAGACATATTTTAAGGCATGTTAGCTATATCCTACCCAGTTGAATACTGAAAAAAATATACAGTAAAAAGAATAAACAACAAGACACTCCCTTTTAATTTTGACTAGCTATAACTGATGCATTTCTACTGTCTTGCAAGAGATTCTCTGAGAAGCTGATTCTGTTTAAATTAATAAGAGAAAGGAAAAATGTGGAAAATTAATTATATAAAGGTTAATAAAAAGTTTTAAAAAACTCATAAAGGTTTTTCAAGCCATGAAGTTCAGACTAAGGAAGAATTTCATGTAAACTTTGTATAAATGTAAAAATATTAAATTGATATTACCAGATATCTGGATAACAGAAATCCATTTCACCACTTTGATGCTTAGTAATATTTCAAGTGTTCTGTTTGAAATACTTTATAAACTATTTTGTTGTGATCTTCGGAGATTTATAACTTTACAAAAGAAAAAATTCTACAGCCTACAGCTAGAGACACTACAAGGCTAGTTGCATTCTCTTGCCTTATGTAATGGGCCTTGAAATTAAAACATATATGAATTTTATAGCGTAATAGACAATCCCATTTCCAGATATTAAAACTCAGAGTTCACAACATTTTCATGCAGAAAACAAAACTTACTTGAAAAATGCTCCCTCTATTTGAAGTCTCATTTAGATATTGAATATACATTAAATATAGTAAGCCCATTAAATTTCTTGAATAGTTCTTTAATGGACACCAGTTACAAATTTTTAAGTAACGCCAGTGTGTTTTGTATTGTAGGTACATGCATACTGTAATATCTATGCACAACTACACATTTAGCAACAGCTGAAGACACAATGATATTGAAATTAACCTAGAGCTTTTTAATATTTCTCTTGGCAATTTTCTGTTACAGGGTTTTGCATTCTGAAGTGCTGTGCCTACAGAGGCACAGCATATAGCTGAAAATGTTCACAGTTCTGACTATTATGTAATATAACAGAATTAAGATGCTAGCTGTAAGTAGAAGAGTTACAGAATATATGATATAAATTATCCCAATTACAATCTTTGAAACAGAGGTGAGCTGTTGAGTTTTTTCTGGGGGGATGTTTTGTTTTGTTTTGTTTGTGGTTTGTTTTGTTTACTTGGAATGTCTGAGGTATAACGTACAGCTTGTCAAACAAACTTATCAAATAACACCACATACAGATTGTATTTGGTCCATAAAAAGGGTTTATTTCATATCAGATGTGAATAGAATACTGCCTCTTGTAAAGGTCTCTTACACATGAAAGTAGTACTTTGTTCTCAATTCTATGTGATGATTAGTTCTGCTGAAAAATTATCAGTCTAGTCAGAGTCTGCAGGGGATGAAAATGTATCATCTGTTGACATAAAGTAATCTTTCTGTTGCTGGAAACAATGATTTCTTATAATAAATTGCTTTGTTTTGAATCTCTCAGAACAGGAATTTCAACTAGATGAACATATCTGGTTAATATTTATTTAAGGAAAATAATTAGAGAGAACAAAATTTACCATGCCTTGGTAATATTGGTGGAAAGAACTCTTCAGTGCCTGTTTTTCTCCTCCTCATATGTTTTTTAATCACCTGGTCCCTTATCCTGCAGCTTGAACTGGTTTTAGTATGTGGAGAGTTTTGACTCCATGTACATGGTCCAGGTCTTGGGCAAACACCAACGCCAGCAAAGATCCTAAAGCAGTTAGAAGTAACTCTGCCAATATTTGAAAAAATATTGGAATCACAGTGAGCTTGAGGTGCAATGTTTCATACCTCGGTACAGCACCTGTGCACTCTTTCCATGCTTCTTCACTGCGTTGCCCAGACTCATATTTCTACCATCATCCCATCTCTGGCCTTGCCCCAAATATCTCTCATTCTCCTTCTGTGGTCCCTGTGGTTTGGTAGGATGATCATCACATATTCATAACTTTCAAAGTGTTTGTACCACCAGAAACCATGGCTTTATCCTCAGCTCACGTGAAGTATAAGCTCCATAATGCCATGAACACGGACCTAGATGTGGGCTAAATGTGCCATGACTACCAAAGTTTGTAGACTACATTGTACGGAGTCTTTCCTTTCCTGAACCCAGATAGAAAATAAATTTTCATTTTCTCAGGGTTAGCATTCAATTGCTAGATCTTGAAAACAACCAAATTTTCAACTCATCTATCTTTTCACCATTTCCTGCTTTGTACCCTAGGACATATCAGTTGTATCCTAAAGTACACCTCTCTCCCCCTGCTCCACGTGGCTAACCTAAGCATTTTCTGACAGTACTCTGATCATCAACTTAAAGTAGCAACAGCAAAGTTTCTTCTTAAGTTTATCTGCTGAGCATTAGAATCAAGAACTATTTCCCATTATTTCCAAGGGAAATCAAATGCTTTTAAAAGTTTAAAATGTGTGCTATTGTTCGTATTTTTGGTACTTTCTTGGCTGCTCAGGTTCTGCTCAACCTGTCAGAGTTGCAAAAGGAAATAAATCGATAGAAAAAAATATACACATATTGCTGTTTTGTGGTCTTACTAATGTCAAGCCTAAAAATGGACATATAACATATAACTTCTTTTCCTACACCATATGTTATCACTCAAAAATGATAATAAGCAATCCATCTGCTCTATTCAGCTGGTAAGATTGATATTTTTTTCCTCTAGAAATACATTTTACTTTTGTCTGCATATGACAATGGTTATATAGTTTTGTAAAGCATTCAGCACAGAGGTATTTCCAGATGATTAATCACACCCCTTTTTACTGTGTCTCTGAGTGCTTCCTGCTGTCTGTGGCATCCCAGATCCCTTATTCAGTACAACACACAGACCACTGTCTCTTCCCACATGGATTATGATATGTATGCCTCCGACAAGAATCCTCTGAGATCAGATACTCTCCAGGGACTTTTTTCCTACAAAATACTAGAAACAAATAATGTGAATTTGTTCTGAAAAGTTATTTAGAATCGATTTAAAAAATAATTCAAATACAATTTAATTTAGAAAAATATTTAGCTTGAAAGACTAAAGCTTGGGCAGTATAGCCTCTAAAGATCAAAAGACTACCCAAAACTTTGCGCAGTTAGGAGACTAACAGATGCAAAACCTGTCATTTGCAGCCATCAGACACAAGGGAGTCATGTTGTCACTATGGCATCTTGCCAACTTTTTCTTCCTAAGATGAGCAATAGTTGCCTATTTTTAGCCATGACAGTTACGTGTGGCTTCCAGTGCAAGCTTGAAACATAGTTTGATCTTGATTAATATCTGCCATGCTACCACATCCTTACAGAAAAGTAGGAGCTATTCCATTTAAAAAATGGAATCAAATTTGCTTGCTTTTCAACATCCTTACCTATAAATTTTAGTGTTCTTCTGATACGTTCTTCAGGACCTGCGAGGATTTTTTTTTTTTTCAACACAGGGAATATGTGTAGGAAAAAGCAAACACATGAGCTATGTACTGACATGTCTTAAGAGTTCAGATGTTTCTTCTTTCTTTTTCAAAGAGAATAAACAAATGTGCAAAACCCTCATTTTTTATCTGTCATATGTTCTAATTAGAGCAACCAAGACCCACTTTATCCAGCCCAGTTTTTTCTGAATTCTCCCCGAAAAGGAACTTAGGTCAGAATAATGAAGAGCAAATCATACTACTGAAAAGAAATGTTAGACTTCCCTTAACAGATTACTTTGCTTAAACAAGAACAAAATTACCTGTCAAAAATATGCCTGAAAAATGCCCATACTTTTAAAGGAATTCATTAATGTAGAAGAAGTCGACTAGGGAAGTAAATAATGACAACATCAGACACTTTACAACAACCCTGTGATTCAGTACAGTGTGGTACAGCCTTCTAAAACATTCTGACATATGTTAAAATGAAAAACATTCCAGAGTATTTTTGCAAAAAAAGTCATAGCAAAGCATAAAGAAGTATCAAGAATAAACATAGAATTATCTTGTTACTTCCTAATATGTTTTTGATCTTAGAAAGCAGAGGAAACATAACTTCATCTCACGTTTTGTACTTTTAGACACAGCCAACATGACTTCAGTCATGCTCTGGCTTTGTGGTGAAAATGAAACTTCCATTTACGAACTTATATCTCTGCCCATAGCAGGGATTTGGATCTAGATGATCTTTAAGGTCCTTTCCAACCCAAACCATTGTATGATTCAAAGACTTTTTTTTTTTTTTTTAGTTCATATCACACAGAAACGAAGTGTCTTTATTTCCTCGTGTTCTGTATTAGCATTTTATGGGATGAATTGACCTTTCTAAAATTCATTATGGGCACCAGACCATTCAGCCAACTGTACCACTCACTTTCTTCTAGCACAGATTTTTCCCAAAGTTAGAAGCGAGGCAGGCATTTCACTGTACTGCTGTCAAGTCTCTCCACAACTGCTTTCCCCACAGTACCCGTCATCACAAGTACATCATCACAAGTACAGACAACTTTCAGTCTCTTATGAAGAAGAAAGCTAGATTAGTAAATAAAACAGTATTTAAAGTACTAGGTTTAAATTGTAGCACCAGGAAACGCAGGTAAAATCTTTTTTGCTGAGAAAATAAATACCAAAATACACTTTTAAGTGTACACTTTTAAGAAGGTGCTATGATCTCATTGATACTGAATACCTTTGATAAAGATACTGCATCTGAAGTAAATTTTAGTACATTTTATTTGTTTGATTTTCACACTGAAGGTTAGAGAATTCATCTCTATATGAATCCAGAAATAGCAATGATTTCATATGTATAAAAATTTTGTCAAGTGTCTTTTTAAGGTATCAGTGTCTGATTTAGCACCTTAACTAGACTTATCACCAAATAAATGGTGTTACCTTTTTCATTTTTCTTCTTTTAGATAAAAAGAAGCAATATTTTTAGGATTTTCTTTTACTCTGTATCTTCAAAAAACTATATTTTGGGCAGAAAAATATCATAATCTTCTCAACACTTGTATGGTAAGTTAAGGCATATAATTTTGATTCTAATTTCATGTTTTGTCTGATCTATGAAGGCAGTGAATAGCAAAGCCGGGTCAAAGGCAACCAAACACATCCTCCCATGTACTCCAGCAGCAACTGACAGCAGAAGTGCTCAATTAATTTTAAGTGCCATTACAGTGAAAAGCAAGAGAACACACTTAAGAGAACAGACATAAGCAGAAGTTAATTAGAAATATAATCTTGAAAATATGTGTATATCTACTTAAAGACACAAAAAAGAGCTAGCAGTAAGACCTGTGTTTAGACCAATAACAGCTGTTACAAATGATAAAGCTAGTCTTTCACAAAGAAACAAGTATTGTAATTATCTTCTTTGGGGGAATATTAAGTTTTGTTTACCTGGTCTTCAATCTGTATATTTGGGAGACGTTTTCAGGCTAACCCCCTGTGTCTTCAGCAATATCAAAAGAAAGGTAGCTTGCCAGGTCACTGAAATGTCTTACATTTGCTATGTTGAAATGAAAGATCTCTTTCCTTTTCAGCACTGCAGTACCTGGGAATTGTTGCATTGGGAGTGTCAGGAAACCCACAGAAGTGTGGTCGGTGGCCACAGCTGGTTACCGAAGTGATGTTACTACTGGGAGACATAACTGCTAAAACCTAAAAGAAGTCATGTTTTAAGCCTGCAACCGCATTTGGTGTTGTGATAGGGAGGGTGAATAGGCCCTGGACCTTATGATCAGGCTGTGTACAGCTTAATGACCAGTATTAAAGAATGAGAGGAAAAAAGGGGGCTTGAAATCTCTTCTCTTTCTGAAATTTTGAACTGATAATCAAATTGAACACCACCTATTGAGAATGTAAATTATAGTGCAAGTTTCTTGCCAGTTTTTTAATAGGGTCAGCTCCAGATTTCATCTGTATTTAAACTGATTCTCAAAAACCTATGAAATCACTAAAGAGACCTTTTATGATTCTTAGGTTGAAGTACATGTTCTTACACATGTTCTCAAAATTAGAAATCCTCTAAAATGTACAACTCAGCATCCAGAACAAATTATAAAAGCTTGTGTAATGATAAAATGTGAAAGACAAGAATTCAGACGGGTGTTTGCAGGAGGCATGTATTACAAGAGAACAGATAGATTTTCAATAATTGAGCCCAAAGGAAATTAGTATGGATGATAAAGAAGATCTTTATCTACTTTATTAAATGTCTATTCTAATTGTGTAGGCATAAGTTGCAAATATATTTTTTCTAATAAAATATTTGTGTCTCTTGTACTATAACTATTTCCTGTTTTCTTATCTTTTCATTCTTTATAGTTCAATTAAAGTACTATTTAATTTTCTAAGGTTAATTATATTGGTGATGAACAACAAGTATGGATAACAGAAAGTAAGATCCCTTACACTCATAATCTTGTCAAATATTCTGTGACTATTCCGAATATTAAGAAGATTCTGTGAATGCATTCTGAAAGCAGAAATTAAAATGTCAAAGTACTTTCTACAAGGTCACTGAACAAACTAAAAAGTTTGTTCACTCTGAAACTCTTACCAGTACATTTTGAGCCCTTCCATGGTTTTGAAAACAAAGTCTGAAATTCTTAGCAAGAAGTCATAGCACCATGCTCCTTGAAGGGTGTGTTTATCCTTTCACCTGCTGGCTGACATATGCTAGTGAGTTAACACTAAATGCAAACCAAGAACATATCTTGCTCATAAGTAAGCATAGACTTTCTTTATCAAGTCATGAATTGCAATGCAATGTGGCATATCTGAGTTTGACCAAACCTGCCACTGCTTACCGCCTCTCCAAGGATTATGTCCCTTGATCTTTGTGGAACTTGTGAATCAGTTGAGTGCATTTACAGTGCTGGTAACCCACATAAAGGAAATTTCTAGTGTAATGAAACTGACACTAATTGCATACAGGTGATGCCTCAACAATAGGACCAATGACTGATTGTACAGGAAAAATTAATTCATCCTACAACACCAAAAGACTGCTTAAATTTTTTTTTTGTTAAAAATGGTAACGTTACTTTGGTGAGAGTAATTCTCTGCATGTTTTCTCTATAGGGTATAAAAGTAGACAAAATTCATCTCCATGAAGGTCAAAGAGGCCAGCACATTTCACTAGTTCTTTAAAGACTGGTTCTGATATGGTGAAATATGTTTTATTGCCCTAATTTGCAACTTACATAAAAGAAGGACATGAACTATTATCATGCTTTGCCTCAGTTATACACCCAACAAGTAATCAATTAGTAAGATAATAAGAAGGCAATGGAGTGGAATAAGGTGATGAGAGATATGCATCTATTAAATTTTTTTAAGAGATCCTATAGAAATTAAAATGTGTAAATGAGCAATGGAGCAGAAAAAGGGACATATAAATTCTACTGGCTCAAAGTCAAATATCAAGAAAAACAGCTATTTGCACACCAAGACTACACTATGAATTTCCTTTGTGACCTTATAAGAAGGCCTGAATTAACTAAACTTATCAATGTCCCTCAAATTCAGAATGCAGAAGATGTGAGGGAAATTTTTAAAACTATGTCACTATGATTACCCCCATTTCTTGGATTCAATTTATTACCTACATTTTTATCCATCCTAGATACAAACTGTGAAAAACTTTATGTTTCAGAAAATTGCAGGCACACCTCATAAAAATGGTTGTCTTAGCGAAGAGGCAAAAACTCTCTGTCAATGACACAGCAACAAATACTGTTCAAAATAGCATATTCAAAATAGAATGCCATAGCAGTACATATAATTGTCATTATCTCACAATACAGCAGTCACAATTTACCAACTGTATGTGAAGAGAAAAAGATCCTCTAAAGATATAACTTGCACGAATGTGATTTCTTTGTATATCTTTTCATGTGTCATATAGTCCATTTATTTTGTGTGTTAGCAGATTTTTATTATTATTTTCAAGTTTAATTATTCTAGTCCTTTTGAAATTAATTTCATAACTAAACATAAAAGAGCTAGGTAGGCAATGCTTCATCATTATTTTTGTGGGATTATTTTTCTTTGTTTTCTAACAGTTTTAGGACTTTCCCACTCCCACAAACGTTTTCTGTTAGGTAATCCGCTGTAAATGAACTGCTTCTGGAGAAACAAAAAAATAAACTCTATTTAAAATGAAGATGAAAATAGTCAGAGATGTTAAAAAATCTCACCAGCCAATTAAAACCAAACACCAAAACCTCCTTTAATTCATTCTCTGAAGAGCGCTAGTGTTTTTGTGCCTTGAAACACGTATTCTCTTTGAGTAGGGGCAATGATATGAATTAATGTTGGCAGAATTATATCCAATTAGAAAATGTTCATTATCTCTTGAGAAAGGGTGAAGAAAATGCACAGTTTTGATTTTAATTATTAAAAACATTTTCACTGTAATATTTTGGCAGGAAAAAAATAAAAGAAGTTAAAAGTCTCAGAAACTTCCATTCTTTTAGGTTAATGCATTTTAACAAATACTCATTTCAAAATATGATAAATATCCTTATAAGCATGTTCCAACCTCACAGGATTTATTTTGCATATACTCAGTGTCCTGGTACAACTCTCCATCCGATTCAGATAATGCTGGTCTGCAGAGTTTTGAGCCTTAGGAAAGTGAATATCATCAGTTCTTTTTGGCATGCTGAAAGCTGCATTAGGGTGTGCTGGATTCCCAGTTTCAAAACTGAAAAACTTTGAATTCATAGGCTGTACTTATGAACAAGCTCTCAAAAGAGTTGAGACAGTGTTGGTTGATAAAATATGCAATGGAAATGCTGGAAAGGTCACTGCTGGCATATCTGAGAAGACAAACAAGCATGTCTGTATAATAGTAATCTTAACTACCTGCCCTTTCAGACAAATTTGTTCTAGCTAGGTGCTTCGTCAGCTTTCTGAAACTGCAGGATTTACTGGAAGAAAAACAGTACCTAAATATTAGTGTCTTTTACTGGGACATATATATAGAGTAGACTGTGTTTGCCACTGTTTATTAATTTTGTAAGTATTGATAAAGCATCACTAAATAAGTACAATAGGAAAGTAAACAAACACAGCAAATTTGTACTCACATCTACTAAACATTCCATGGTTTTGGTGAAATTCCGTAACCCAATTACAAACAAAACCAAGGTCAAGAACCTTGGTTCTTGAACCTTGGTCAAGAACCTGTGTGTAAGAAAGAATCAAAAAGAGAAAAGAATCAGTATCAATGGAAGCTAGAAGAAACGGCCGGAATTTCACTGTGCATAAAAAACTCATCTATTTTGCTCAGAACACATTTAAAACATGGAGTGTATAATAAAATTCTGAATTTTCATGTCTTCTCCTAATGAATGGTTTATCTTTATCATTGTTTTATGTTTTTAATACTTATATCTTCTGTTGCTACTTCATTTTCTAAGTACTTTAGTGAAAGTGCTCTGTGGCATTATGTCAAATGCATTGGGAATTTCCAAGTAAATGACATCAAGATAGCTGTATTTCCAACCAAAACTCTTAAATAATTTAAAAATTTAAAGGCTATTTTTGACACGTCTCTAGACCTAAAAGTAGCCTAAGTGAAACGCAGCTCAAACAGGAATTTAAATTAGTGCACTGTATGAATGGGACAGAGTTAATTTTCTTTATATTAGTCCACATAGTGTTGTGTGACTGTTTGTGACTAAACCAATATTGATAACATACCAGTATTTCAGCTATTGCTGAACAGTATTTGTGCAGTACTGAGTTCTTTTCCATTTCTCACACTGCCCCCTCATGAGAAAGCATGGGCTAGGCAAAAGATTGTGAAAGACTCAGCCTGGCCAGCCAAACTGAAGTGGGATTCCGTGACATAATGCTACACTCAGCAATTTCAACTGAAGGCAAGTTTTTCCAAAGTAGCCTTTGTGTGCAGACTGGATGGGTATTAATCTGTGGTGAAGGATTGCTTCAATCATTTGTTTGGGGGCTATCTACCCCTTTTTTCTACACTTATTAAACTATTTTTATCTTAGCCCATGAGTTTTTCCCATATTTGTCTTTTCAGATGTCTCCCTAACCCTGAGAGGAAAAGAGAGGAGGATTTGGATTGGTGTTTAGCTGTTGGTCTGGGCCAACCTACCACAATCAGAATTATTGTAACTGCCATAAATAGTTAAGGATGACTTTGCTGTGGTGGCATTGTCTCAATTTCATAATATTTTTATGTGATATTATTAGCCTATAAACATAAAAGAAGGTCTCACCACCACTTGAAATACTGAAGATCAGTATTACATCATTTTCCTAACATGCTTCAGACAGGCCTGTTATTACTCCTTTTGTTGCTCAGTTGCTGCTAACAGTTCAACTCTACTTCTTTCAACTCACCACAGCACAGCTGAGAACTGTTCCATCTGTGTATGCAGACTGCAGCTGTTGGACCTGCATCAGCAGATAATCAGTGCACTGGCTCTCCACTCTCAGTGTGCCGAAAGTCATCATCCTACCACACCTGCCTCCCCTGAAGGAGAAAAACAAATTCTTTCCATGAGTGGATATTTCTTCTGTACGGCATCCTGTTCTAGTACACAAATTATAGCACAGTAAGATGAGATGTTAACATGGCTTTTCTTTAATGTAGAGACTGACTTCAGCAAACCTGATTGAGTCCTTTCACAAACCCTAATTGCTTTCTGGATACTAGAGACAAGAGTAAGTCATATGAGATGTGTCTGAGGGAGCTAGAGTTCTTGAGCCTGGAGGAGACTCAGGGGAGACCTTATCACTCCCCATGACTCTCTGAAACAATGATGTGACCCAGTGGAGATCAGCCTCTTTTCCCAGACAGCCAGTGACAGGACAAGAGGACACAGTCTCAAGCTGTGCCAGGGGAAGTTCAGGTTGGACAACAGGAAGAATTTCTTCACTGAAAAGATATTCAGGCATTGGAACAGACTGCCCACGGATGTGGTAGAGTCACCATCCCTGGAAGTGTTCTAGAAATAACTGGATGTCATATTTAGTGCTATGGTTAGGTTGATATAGTGGTGTTTGGTCAAGGGTTGGACTCAATGATCTTGGAATTCTTTTCCAACACAATGATTTTTTTAAAAATTCTAAAAATACTGAAAAGACTACCTCTCTAAAAAAATATAATCATTACCATTAAAAGTACCTAAGGAAACTTATGAGTGATTTGAAGTTCCATCTTCACTAGTATATAAATACATATATATATACGTATATATACACATAATGGAGAACATATA
Organism: Platysteira castanea; assembly: GCA_013397175.1. NCBI lineage: Eukaryota > Metazoa > Chordata > Aves > Passeriformes > Platysteira > Platysteira castanea. The sequence goes on from VYXC01000812.1 coordinate 16,998, forward strand.
TACTTAGAAAGGTTCATATATGGTATTATTTTTTCTGAAATAATTCTTTAAAGCAAGGCTAATTTCAAAACCTGAAAATAAATGTGTCACCAGTTAATGATCCTATTTGGATGAAATCAGAGTACACAGGAAATCCTCAAAAACCTGGTCAGGAATTTCTGAAAGTGAATGCAGGTTGGAAAAGTTAAAAGCATTGCTACTATTTGAATATGAATTATGATGACCATTTTAAGATCACAAATTGCTGTAGCTAAATTTTTTGAATAAAACAGTTCAAGCAGCACATGCCAATGACACATTCCTTTTTATACTAACATTTGTTATGCTAATACAGTGCTGACTTAATGTATATATGACACCTCATCTGAAATGAAAATTATTGCCTGTAGCAAGACACAGTACAACCCATAACACAGCTGAAATCAAGCAATATTAAAAGTGCTGGGTAAATTTCTGCCTAATGTAAAAATAAATAATGATTAGAGCATTTCCTTCCTTACACCTTGTAACTGTCTTTATTTCCTCTACTAAGCCATAAACTACCTGAGCACTAAGCCACCAGTATTGAACAGTTATGTACATTGTATTATACACATGTTTATGCATGTAATATAAATTAATATATAAATGACTTTTGTTCTGTGAAGAAAAGTGAATGGGCTTGGACTGGTCATCATTAGGAAAAAAAAAAGAAGACTGAAAATATTTATGTTGGAAGATGATGTCACTCAAGACAGACATTGTCTCATATTTTCCAGAATTTAGACAGTATAGGGGAGAGGAATAGTAGATATGTGAAAGATCAAATGTCATAGTTGCAGTGGAAATTAAGTCTTTAGTTCCTCTATAGAGTACATACTCTGGCTGATAGGTTCTGCTGAAGACCTTCACAGACTGACTTTAACAATACGGGGTTCAAGAACCACAGAGAAGTTGGAACAGAAGGGTCATGCAATTTCAGTTGCTAAGGAAAAATAAAGTTTATAGGCTTTTTGGTGCACATGCTCCTATGAAGTAACCCTACATGTTAGGTTTCTGTAATTTTTCACCCTGAAGGATCACAAGAGAAAGGAGGATGAAGGACAGGCCTTAAATGACACCCCAGGAGGACGACAATAAAAATGGGATAAATATGATCACAAGAAGATGACTCTTACACCTGTAGAGGCAGCTGAAACTGAGAATGAATTTTCAGATATTAATTTATAAGACTTTTAGTGACAGAAGGATATAGGATTTAAAATTTAAATTAATTTGATCTAGGGGTTTGTCTTGCACTGGGAGGAGATGGTTCATTATGGTCCCAGCAAGAAAGGCACGTAGACTTGTAAATTCTCATTTTAAAAGCTTTTCATTACTGCAAAAATGGTAAGAGAATAACACAGGTGGTATTAATACCTTCAGGTGCTAGGAGCCCTGAGCAGTGTAACATCCAACAGCCTCTGACCCATGTGCAGCATGCCATGCAGATCCTATCCATAGCAGCTTTTCCTCTTCTGGTCATCCAAGCTGTTATAAGACTTTCCTTACAAAGGAAAATCTCCTCATCTTTTCTACAGTTAGAGAGAAATATATTACAATAACTTCTTTTTGCCCTTTTAGATAAAGGCAAGGCCACACCAGTGGCGTGATCCCCGGAGGTACAGAGTGAGAGCTTCCTGTTGCAGTGAGGGGGCTGAAGTTATCCTGCAGCCCTGGGATCTGTGCAGCGCAGCACAGCCTGGGGGCCACACTGGATCCACAGCCCCGTGCAGCACGGCCCTGGCCTGGGAATGTTTGGGTTAAGTGTATTGTGGATCCCTGAATTCTCCACATACAATTGTCTTCTGCTCATGATCACCATACAAATCATTTTTTATCTCTAACTGATATGACTTCTAGATCAAAATTAAGTAGTTAAAAGTTAAATTAAGTAGCTTTGGAGAACAATAACTGACACTGAAATTACCCACCTAGTAGGTAAGGAAAACTATTCTTTTAAAATTCTTTAGTATAGCTTTCAGCCTGAAAGTATTTCCCTTTAAAAATACTTTTACTTATTCAAATAAATTGTCTTTTATATTTTCCATATCTTATGGGATTTACTTTCTTTTTTTTAAATTCTGACATTCAGTTTCATTGAAATGTCCTTTCTTCAAAAGTAAGTTTTTTAATGAGCAGAGAAGGTTTGTTATATCTCCAGCTACTCTAAAATGTGATTAAGAACAACACTGTACCCTAACTGGTTTAGAAAAATGGCATTTTCTCTTCATTTTAGTGCTTGAGAAAAAAAAAAATTGAGAACAACAGCTCTAAAGCTAGATGTTCTATATCCAGTATATTGGTACAGCACGACCAGAGGCTACACAAGCTGCCTAGGATTTCTATATCCAGTACTGGTTCCAAGAAATCAATATTTTTAAGGACAAGAGAGAGAATTTTTATTTTGGTTTTAGTTTCTCTGTGCTGAGAGTGCAAGCTGTTCCTTATTGCGTTTCCTGTTACATAGTTAGTTACGTGTGAACCAAGACCATTGGTTCAATTTTTGCATTGAAAGTACCAATTTTAATGTCTAAAAATAATTTGGATTTGAAGACCTATTGTAACTATTTTATATATCATATAATTGGACTGTAACCTAACTCTATGTACAAGTGAAGTGCTTATCAACAAAGAATTTTCTTTTTATAAGCTATATTAGTTAAACACCTTGGAAATTGTATTTTCATTTGAATATTCATTACATGTTTAACATTTTTGTCTCAATTTTAGTTATAGAACTATCAGTTCTAATTGAATTTATAAAACATTATGACACCTATGAAGATGATCATCTAAAAATTATGTTCTTCTTTAACTTATCATCCTGTAATTTTACGAGGTATTCATAGGGCAGTAAATACAAAAAATATTAAGGTACAGGAGAGCTGTTATTCAAAATCCATGAATATTTTCAGGAGTAACAAAAACATTTCTTTAGATCCCAAATTTGTTACTATGTAGATGTTTTACCCTTACTTTAACCTTACAGTTAAACTAATTAAGAAAATACAGTAATGAATCAAGGCATAAAAAGGCAAGCATTGCTGTGTTAAATATTTTATGAGAGAGACCATTCAAATATTAAAGCCCTTAGAGTTAATTAAATGCTCAAAGGCCAGTGAATCATACAGCCATACAAGAAAAAGGAGGAAAAGGATTTCAGTAAGTCATCTTATAAATAATTTGAAAACTTTATAGTAGTTTTTATAATTGTGTGTATTTTATTTGTTTATTTTGTGTTGGATTTTTATGGTCATGTGTATTTAAAAAAAAAGGTTTAATGCATAAACCTATGGCAAACTTCACAGCTTTTCAAAGCTGGCCACAGAGATACATTTTTGATCCAGTCTCTGCCAGTGTTATCCAGGAAAAAAAGTGTGAGTATTGAGGGCACTACGGGGGTGGGTTCTGTGAGAAGCTGCCAAAAGCTTCTGCCATGTCTGATACAGCAAGTTTCAGCAGACTCCAAGACAGGCCAGGTTCCAGGCACCAGAGCTGAAATTCCCCTGCAGTCCATGGAGGTCTATGGAGGAGCAGATATCCACAGTGGTCCCATGTTGGAGCACTCCGTTCCTGAAGAACTGCATCCCATGGAAGAAACCCACAGTGGAGAAGTTCATGAAGAAATACAGCCTGTGAGAAGGATCCACACTGGAGAAGTTTGTGGAGAACTGTCTTCAGAACTGCCTCCCTGGAAGGACCCCATGGTGAAGCAGCAGAAGCAGTGGCAGTGACAGGGCGTTATAAACAGACCACAACACCCATTTCCTATCCCCCTGTGCTGACCAAGGGGAGGAGATAGAAAAATCAGACTCAAGACTGAGAAGAAAGAAGGATAGGAACAAGTTTTTAGATTTGTCCTTAATTCTCGCTACTGTACTCTCTTAAGAATTTTTGAATTGAGTCTTGTTTTCTCCATGTTTGTAATTAGTGACCAGTCCTTCCCTGTCCCTATCTCAGGCCAAGAACCTTTCATGATATTTTGTCTTGATGGTCTTGTTGATAAGGAGGAGAAATAGAGCAGTTTGGTGGGCACCTGGCATCCTGTCGAGGTCAACACACTATGATCTCCTAATCTCTGCTCTTCTGTCTGAAGGTTATTTGCTGCCATTTTTATAGTACTGCACTGGTAACCATCTACTTTTTGCTATTTAAGATCCTGAAATATTCATTGCTCTGCTGCAAAAGGAATGTCATACACATACAGAAAGCAGAGTACAAACAGAAGATAAAGTTTAGTATGGATGGGAGACTTTCATCTTCAACCCAAAGCTGACTTTCCACAGATGAATTTTGCTTATAAGAAATTATCAGAGTGCAGTTTCTTTTCAGGTCTTGTTTTCCCCTGTATTTCTACATGAAAATGGGCAGAGGAAAAGTTAACTGCTACATCTTCAAAGGGACTGTAGCAACTGCAAAAAAAGATGCACTGGGCACAGAACATGAAAGGACAAGACATGTTTTTTAACAGTGACATGGTGCAGAGTTTAAACTGTAGGCTTTAATAAAGAGCAATGACTCAAAATATTACAAAAGCTAATTTAGAGAATTATTCCTTTCATGAGCAATGGAAGTTCTTGCTCGTCCTAAAAAAATGCAACATAGAAAATACAAGCGAGTTTGGCATAGAGTAATTGAAGGAAGAGAACAACAATAAAGATTTGATCAATAATAAAATTTTTAGATCTTAATTTAATATTTAGTAGGAATTTTAGTTACTATGAATTAAAATATCTTTCTGCAGATATGAGATGCTAAAACTTCATTAAAATCTACCTTTGTTTAAACTGTTCCTTCAAATGAATCCTGATCTGTAATTTCAAAAGGACAGTTTCAAAGCATGAGAATATGAAATACTGTACTTGTATAATCAAACAAGATTGATTCATCCAGACAAAAATCTGTTAAAAACAACTGAAAAAATACCCAGTAAATAGAGATGAGGATGAAGATGATAAAAGATAGTTTAAGAAACACAGCCTAGATACAATGCATGTGTTTGGAAATGATAACCCAAATATTGTAGCATTTTTCAGTCTTCTGAATTCTTCAACAGCATTATGGCTCATGTTATTTTCAAGGTGCACTAGTGCCACTTTCAGACACTTATGTTTCATCTTCAGTCCTTTCAGAAAATGTGTTACAGAAGCAAGAAAAGGCAGAAAATATAATATTAAGAAATAAAGGTACAGATTCAGAGAAAAAATTTCTTATCTCAAAGATGTCCTTGATTTCTTGATTGTGTATGTATCTTTGCATTTCATCTTCAATTTTACAGAAAATAATAAAATGAAAATTGGAAAGAATAATTAACATCCCCTAAAATAATTTTTATCAGTAATAATAATTAAATTACTGGAAAACATCTTGTTGCCTGTAGCTAAGGAATGGTTATTTCAATGAGCTTGATCATGACATTTCTTCATACCATTTCTTGGTCACACCATTGAAGAAAAGCTATACTCTTACACTGAAGAAATAAAGCATGAGCAATAAGAATATGATGCAAAACAAGTTTTTGTTATTTTCTAGCAGGAAAGAGATAAATTTTTGTACAAAATAAATATTGTTTTATCAGTTCAAAGACAGAACCTACTTCATATTATATTTTAATGCTTGCAAAAGATTACAACTAAGCAACAGATATATTTCTTCGTATTAATTTTCACACTAAGCTTTTCCTCTCTGACAGAGTTTACCATGTACTAATATATGACATTATATGATTATAAACTTGGCAGTTGTGGAGCTACTAAGCTCATCTTCACATCAATTTGGTATTTAAGAAAAAGCAGTCCTCAGTAATGAAGTCTTATGTACATAAACAGTTTTTCCACCTTCCCAACAGAAGTGGAAAAGAGCACTCACAGCCTATATAAGCTCCCCTGAGGTACTGTTAAAGCAAACACTGGATAAGGCTTCTTTAGGTTTAATTTTATATGAAAATGCTAATTTGCTTTCAGAAAAAAAAAAAAAAAAAGGAGCCACTGACTTGAAATTTCTGAAGGGATGAATTTTCCATGGGAAAGAACATCACAATGAAGTAACTTTCTATATCCATGGTAAAAATTACTTTGGCTAGTTTAAAGGTTCTGACTGCAGCACGAATATCCTTTTGCAAAGATAGGTCGATCATAGTTTGAGACTGCTCAATGACCTCATGTCCACAGAGAGCCCACTGTTGAGGGAGTTATGATATTCTCTTGAACACCAGCAATTGTGTGAAAAGCCACAATCCCCTTTTACTCTCGGAGGTTCAGGGAGATTCAGAACTCCCCCATATCTACAGGATAAATGAACCTCATGTACAATTAACAACGCTGAAACTGTTTTATCACAAGAAGTTGTTCCGTGAGAGGAAAAATAGCTGTTCCACAATGACTGCCTAATTACAGCCCACATGGGAGGTGTATATGTGCTCAGCTCCATATTTTTCTATTCAAAGAACAACAGTCACCAAAAAGAGCTGAAGGCTGTGACAGATCTGATCTGCCCTTCATCCATGTGCTCCTTCCCATTGCCCAGGGATGCCTGGCATCACAACAGTGAGTGTGAAGAGACCATTAAAATATCATAGGATATTCTGAAGTGTTACTTTATGCAGGCATACAAGTATAAATAATTTTAATACTGCTGAAGTGAAAAAAATTGCCCTTACGCAGCATAATTTCAATGTTTTTTTTTGGAAGAACATTTGCTGCACTGTGCTTGGGTCTTGTAAAAGAATAGAAGCTTTCAAAATGAGTTACAGGAGATAACATTCTTAATCCTCTTGAAATGGGGTAAAAAGTGCTACCCAATATGACTGTCCCAAACCTAGTATAATCAGCAGGAACTTTCAGAAGTAAGGTGGATTGAAACTTAGAAACTTAAACATATAAATGCAAAACACATAAATAATATTAAGTATTAGTACCATAGAGCGCAATTTTAATTATATTGCAAATACTGGAAATGAAAACTGAAAAATTAGACGATATAAGGATGCATTTTTAATTTGGAGACACTGTGTACACGTCAGCATACAAGCTATAAATTTAATGATCACCTGCTACTTGTTAGTCTCTCTGATTCATTGGTATTTGGGTTAATAGGTACTCACTTAATGAGCACATATTAAGTACCTGATTTTATTTCATTCATTATTACTTGCCCTTATGCTTATGGGGATATCACATACTCTTCAAGCTGTAGTAAAAATCTTGCATTACCAATTTTTTGTAACTTTTCATTGATAATAATTACAATGTTTTCAACACTCATCATATATTTTATTTGTTTTCTATTTTCTTAGGGAGCTTATGGGGGCAGGAGAAGGATATATAGGACCAGTTTATAGGTACGGAAGATAAAAACTTAGATCAAAGAATCTCATAATTCAAATTTGCCATTCAAATGGAGTAAGTTCTGTTGTTCCTTTCCCTCCTTTATAAAGGGATAACATTATTGTTCAGATAGGAAAAAATTACATTTTTCTATTGAAATAATAATTTTAGATATCAGTTCAGGAAGAACTACATGTTTCTACCGGTTCTGGCCAAAGCATTTCAGAACAGTTGTCATTTATGTGGCTGACAAAATACTATTGGTAAATTTCAGGATAAATATTTAAATAAATTTATGAAAAGAAAGGAAGTTTGTTTCAGAGTCATTAGCTTAGGATACCTAAAGCCTCATAAAGGTGACGTTCCATCAAGTTTTAATTGGTTCATACTAAGAGAAGACAAATTGTTTAGGAATTTTCTCTTTTAAATTAAAGCTGCAGTTCTGCTGTATGGATACAAGTATGTCAATCTGGGCAAAGCATTTGATGTTTCAGGACTGGATAAACACTTGAATCACTTTTTTGCCTCTCATTTCTCAGACAGTTTACAGACTGAGGAACCAAAAATCCCAGGCATTTTAAACCTCACACAATCTTATCATCCCCATGGTTCACCCTGAATCTATTTAAACTTGAGTCTTGAGGCTTTCTCTTGCATCTGCGTTTTGAGATATATTTTCCAGAGCTATTCACCTCAGGTATTACATGCCATGATTACCAAACTATATCCCTGATTTCCCATAGAATTCACCTGCTTCTCACTTTTTTTCATTTTCAATACTTGGCTCATTTTACACAGTTCCCATTATCCAGCCTTTTTTTCTCACCCAAGGGGAGATAAGTATTGTCTGTGTTCCAGGGATTTAACTTGATTTTTAGATGTATATATTTATACGCAGAGAATAAAGCAAGTCAATTATTTAGAAGAAAAATACCAGTACATGCTATTGATTATGATAGACGTGTTAGATATGTTGGTATTTATTGCCATTTTGAAACAGAAATAAATGGTAGCAGTGACCTCAGAGAAACAGTAGAGTATTCTTGTCTACATTATCTGTATGAAGAATAAGTTAATCAAAAAGAAATGTCTGTGAGACAAGATCACGTTTAAAGAAAATCACCTCTTTTTTTTACTGAGTTACAATAAAATCCAATTTTATATTCAAGTGTCCACAAATCATTATTTTGCACTAACAACTAAACAGTAGATAAAATGAATAATCATTTTGTAGTAGAAAGGTAGAAGGAAAAGACACACAAAACCTCTTACAAGGAAAACTATTCAGACATTCTTCTTTTAAAAATTAATCTGTGAAATATATTATCAGTGATCACTACTGAAAGTAAATTCAAGAAAGAACAGAGGGCTTCTATCAATGAGGCATTATCATGTTTATATAAAAAGTGACTTTAAGATATTTAGGCCCATAAAAAAACTCCAAAGAAGTAATTTGGACTTCTCTAGAGAACAGCTTTCCTAAGGTGTCATGGTGTCCTCTGTGCTCATGTTGCAGAACTATCAAATGATTAAGAGATGGGATTGGTCATCCCTTGGATTTCCTTAGGTGAAATATTATCTTAGCTGGTTTCAGTTCCAAAGTAAATTACAACAAAAATTTTTGACTGTAACCCAAACTGGAAATCTGCTTGGAAAAAAATTAAACCATTAGAATGTATTAAGAAATAAAATGATTTTTTGCACCCTGTAATTTGCTTCCTGAAATTAGTATACAGTGTCCCTAGATTTGTAATTTTACAGGCAGTCATGGCTACTATTAATTAAGTCAGGGTAGCTTGCTTTTTGATCAGAATTGATTAGAAAGATAAGTGTCCAAGAATAATTTTGGTTTCAATAAAATAGCTAATGTCAGAGGGCCAAAGAGTCTAAAAGTTGGGGACTTTAGAGGATTTTATTTCCATGAGAAACATAGGGCAATAACAAGGGAAAAACAGAAACGTGTTATAGTGCATTTGAAGATAGAATGAAACAATGAAATCCCATTGAACGGACTGAAAATTGAAAGCCACAGCCTGAAATTTGTCCACTGCAAAATGCCTGTTGTATAATGAATGGGACATTATCAAAAGTAGTTTGGGGGTTTTCAGGGGCAAAACAGAAACAAAGAAAAAGGAGAAATTAAGCCAGAGTGGTGGGTTTTTTTCTGAAGAGATAGTTTTTACGCTTATATTTTTCTGCCTTTGTTTTTTACTCACCAGGACAGCACATAACAACCATGGAAGCCACATTGTACTCTCTTTCTGTAAGCTTGGACCCTTTCTGATTACAGAATCAGCAGTATCAAAGAAAAAACGTCAAAAGTAGAATGGTAACACAATCTCCCAGATAGCTGCTCCTTTTGTCTTCCAGTGCACGATGTTAAATTTATGACAGAAAATATGCAATATCACATAAGTTGACTGTAATTAACACATATGCCTCTACACATAATACTCATTGCCCATACTGAAGGAGAAATACAAATTATACAGGCTGAAAGACACACTAAACTGCTATAAGAAGTTAATTGGATTAGTATCTTGTACTTTAGTTTCATTCTACCTGTGCTGAACCAAGAGCAAAATAAATGGGTTCCACTGTAGCTGCCTATGCTTAAGTGGTGGAAATGAGACACTGCCCTCCGCTAAATCTCTACAAAGACCTATATAATTTTATAATTTGTATGATTTTTTAAAGAGGATCTCAGAAAAGCATTTTGTTAGCATGATTTTATTATGAATTCTACAAAATCATGGACACAGGCAAATGACATCTCTTATTTACAGTGAAAGAACTGAGGCCCCAGCACCAACTCTTCAGGAAAACTATTATGTAGATTGAAATAATAAAAATAAATAAGTTTGACAAACTCAAAACTCAACAGTCATTATTTCTCCTTCTCATCTAACCTTTTCAATATTTATGTACTTATTATTTTAACAAAATCACAACTTTCAGGTGTTTTCCTACAATTTTTAAGGCCTCAGACTACCCTTAGTTGATTAATTCAATATGAGAGCCTTAAGGCAAGAGTTTAGTCCTTGGTGTACTTATCTTTCCTTCACACTGTTTTCCAACTACTTTTGCCTCTGCACTGACTCTATTAACATGAACTTGCAGCTTTTATTCCTTTTTGGAAGCACTGCTGGTTTTTCCCTAACACAATCCCTCACAGGGTACTTTGGGTAAATATTACTAAGTTACTACATTTCTTGTCAGATCTTAGGCTTCTGTGAGTTCTGTCAGTTGCTTCTTCTGCTTCATCACAATATTGTAATTTACTGCTGATGCTGTCGATATATTATTATCTAATTCCTAAGTCACTCAGCAACAGCTGTTAAATCATTTTTACAAATTTCTACATCCTGTTTCATCTTCATCCTTCAATAACTCAGGAATCCTATAGGCTGGTTTGTTCCTGAATTTCCCAAGTCAGTGCACACCGTAGCTTTGCTGCGCAAGTGATTCAAATTGTCTGCAATCAGCACTGTTAGGAGCACGAGAAGTGGTGGGAAAGGAACAGAGATCTGGATAGAAGGAAAAAGAAGAAACAGAAGGCATGGAAAAAACATTAAGAAGGCATAACCTTATCATTGTAACTAAAACCTTTATTGTCAAGAGACTGAATATAATTAGCAAAGTCTATCTAGCTAGGGTAATACGATGCAGAATATGCATTAGTGTATGCATAACAAATTATTATATGTTAGTATATGCATAATAAATTAATCTGTGACTTGAACCAGTCAAAACAGCCTGATCTAAATTTCAAGGAAAGAATGGGAAATAAATCAGAAGCAGCACCTGAGTTTATGCATAGAGTGTGTTAAGTCTATACCCACAGACAGGTTCTCATTCCAATTATATCCCAGAAGGGTACATAATGGGAACACCTACTATTTATACTACTTATTTTCTACTTAAGGGCAAGCCTCCCTTAACTCATAGCTAGCCATTTGCCAGTATCTCAACAAAAAGATTATTAAGGATGTACCTAGGTTTATTGAATTTATTTCTTTTAACGTATATTCAAGAAGGCTTAATTTTTCTCCCTTATTATCAGCTATCCTTTCTAGTTACCCTATGGCTCAATGTTTATAATATGTAATCTCCCTCTCCAGTGCTTTATTAGCCCCATATGATTGTTTCTTCAACCTTGTAGGCACCCGACACATAGTGATTCTGCATTTTCCTTAGTCTTGCTTTCAGCTTCTCAAACTCTCTTATACTATGCTGTAAGATAACAATGATCCTCTATTCACCACAAGTTCAGGGCAATAATGGAAAGACTGTTTCAGCTGCTTCCAAAACAAAGATGCCTGCTTTCATCTGCAAAGTCTGCACAAAATTGCCAGTCATTATGAGTCACCACTTTGAGTATGGATGGAGATAAAGCTATCACAAGATTAAGGCGGTAGTAAAATCACAGCACATCAAAGCTAACCTGAATTGAGCACTACAAAAAGAAAGGCCTTTCCCATAGTGGTGGGATGCTTCCAGGCAGAAACTTCTGGAATGTTTGAAGAGCTTTTCTGAAATCTCTGCTAATAGGGGGTTTATAAAATGGAAATAATATCCTGACTTGGGGATCACTTTTCATCCGTTTGTAATACAATATACAGAAGATGCATAAAAGGATCATGTTGGTGTGATGCAAATAATTTTTAAAAGTCAGAAGACCAGTTACAGATGAAGCCATAAATACACAGTGTGTCATTAGTGTAAAGTATTTCGGATAGCAAAGTTGATCATAGAATTTAAAAAAAACTTCAAGGCAAGATATTTTATGGGCAAGGTCATTCAAATATCTTGCCTTGTGAAGAAAAGTTAACTTTTTAACCTGTGTAAATGTTTCAAAAACTGTCACACATGCAGCTTATCTAACTATTAGCATTATCTAGAGAATAATCCACAATTTTGAAATCAGTATAGAAGATTTTAAATAACAGCTAATTTAAGAGGGGTTTGTGGGCATGTGTTTGTGTGTTTTCTTTTGAAAATACAGTTTACACAAATCATGGAGTCAAATATATACACACTTTTAAACCAGGATGATTATTCAAGTTCAAGTTCGAGCTGTGTTGACAACCTGATCTTTTTTTATAGTCTTCAAAAATTCAGCAGCTTTTTACTTTAAAATTTCTGGTGTAAAATATGTAATTTCTCATCTTACTGCTAAATACATCATCCACTTTTCTGGATTTTGCTAGTCTTTGCATGAATATATTAAAATTTCTAAGCTTTTTGAACCTACGAGGAAGAACGTAAATTTTAGATTTGTGTTTACTTAGAGATACAACTTATATTAACTTAAGTGATGACCAAAGGAGACCAATAGGAAAGCAATAAAGCCTCCTTACTGTGAAGATGTGAAATTGACTTTCTTTTTCCCAATTTAAATGTGTCTGTGTGCACACCCAGTTATCATGTGCTTTATAGATATATCATTAAAGAGAACACTGCAACAGCTTTTGAAATAAGAGACACTACCTAGAAAATGGCTACTCAAACACTCGTAGTGTTATTTTAATTGATAATTATGTAGAGTTTTGGAATTTTTTCCAGCTGAGAGCCTACAGACACTAAAGAGTTGGATCTTGTCTTAGAACAAAATTGTTCAGAAGTTTGTAAAAAAGGTACCCATGTTAAACCACACTTCTTTAACGCACAGAATAAACATATCAAAAGACAAAGAGGTGCAGATTCTACAGTATAATTTTTGGGGCTCCAATTTTAGAAAATAAATACTAATAATTTTCTGGAAATTCATAACAACCTAAGGTTTTTTTTTTCCTTAATAATTTCTCTGCAGAAAGTCTGGCAGCAGGAAAAGAAAGAACATGTGTTTGATATACAAAATTATTACCAAATATTCTCTGATTCAGCAATTGGAGTAGGGAAGGAACAAAATAAATCTCTGCTAGGAACAAATGCTTTATTGCAGTTATCCATGCTGAAAGACTACAACCAAAAACAAAGAACTGTTTGCCAATGAGTTATTAAATCAAGATTCATAAAAAAACTTGAATGAGAACAAAGACAAAAGTTGGTATTTGTGTTTCCCTGAGACTTCTGTGAAAAGAAGTTGGATGTAAGAAGTCATGTATTCTGCAAAACTTTGGGTTTTACTTTCATTATTTTCCATAAAGCAAAAAAAGTTTGGTGCATTTCTCAGCTACCTATTTTTGCTTTTTCCTTTCTTCTTGGTGATCTTTACAAACACACTTCTCAACTTCATATCCTACAACTTTTTTTATTTTTCATATTTATTTCCTAGTACCCTTACAGCCATAGGAATGTTTAGATTCAGGACCAAATAGGAGTTCTACGTGAATTTTAGATCTTGCAGTTAAACCTTACTTTGCTGAATGTCTTCTGTCTTCTTACACTTACCAAACTCTATTTAAGAATCTAATTATCACACCTTAGACAATTAAATAATAATGGCTCTCTCATGTTTCTAACACAATTTTACTCCTTTCTTTTAAGCTTTCTTTATCTTGCTTCCTTGCTTTTATCAACAGCATTGTTATTTAAATAGACAGGAGTAGTATAATTGGATTTAATTTTCGTTTTGAAGTAAAGTACGTAATTTTCTACGAGTCATAAATAAAAAAAAAATTAAA
>VYXC01000812.1:51180-82199 GCA_013397175.1 Platysteira castanea
TTTTTTTTTTTCCATTGAGCAGAGAATCATATTAATATTGTGCTTACTTGCAATGAGTAATTATATTTTCCAAATATTTACAGGTGCCATTCAACTGAAACTAGAACTGCAATTCAGTAGACCAAGGAACAATTACTCACATCAGTGAACAGGAAAAAAGTGCAATACAAATAGGAGGACTTCATGAGAGGTGTAACAACATAAATACTCAAGGCAGTTTTACAAACATTCTGATGAGAAGATTTGAAACCATACACAAAATTGGAATAAAAATCACCCATATACAACTGTGCACATCAAAGTTACAGATAGCAGAAGGAAATCTTGATACAAACTTCAATAAAGGTGCGTGCTGCACATAGTGTACAAGCACTCAGCTCCAAGGAAGTCTCCCAGGCATAAAAGTTAGAAGGTCAACTCCTCCCTTTTGCAAGGAACACATCCTCATTTTGCCTTGCCCTGTTCTCTATCACTTATAACATCCTAGGAAATAGATAGATAGATTCATACAGACACACAGAAAAATACATAAACACATATGTAGAGAGAGATATAGAGGGCTATATTTACAACAATAAATACGTTTATATATGAATGTATATCTATGTGTGCATGTATAGCCTTATATACCTATATTTCTATTTATGCATCTGTGTTTCATGTGCATATACATGCATATTTATAAATGTTTAGGTAAATATATGGGTACATAGACATATGTATGCTTATATAAATATGCACTTTTCTTTTTTTAGAGACCAGCATTAGTAGTTCAGTTAATAAATTTTCCATTCCAAAGTAGAGACCAGGACTCAAGTCTTTGACCACGCTGTTTGTATAGAAATGAACACGTATCTTATCTTTGTATATTTGCTTTTGTATAAAGATTGTTGACCTTGGGGAAAATAACAACTATAAGAAAATATCTACAAAAAGAAAGTGATGTGAAATCATTTTTATTTACTGCTAAATTTTGATATTGTATATTAAGAATTTAACTGGAGACTTTAGGAGAACTACTCAAGTGTTAATTTAACTTTTTGATAAGACAATCAGTGTGCTTGGTCTTTGAAAACTGTGGGATGTGTATAGGAATTCCTAAAACAAATGTATAGTTACAGATCTGTGTTTTTACATGTAAATGTGTATAAAGTAATGTAATGTATGCCTATAATTATATGTATGTATCACTCCAGCTGAATATGATCTTTCTGATTCAAAATTCTGCCTCACTCAATTTTAAATTTGTCATTTTTTACTTAATCTTTTTCATGTTTAGAATCATTAGTAGAAGTCAAACCCATCTTCCTCTTGCATATAGTTTTCTCTATTTATGATAAGACTATATAGCAAGAAATAATGAAAAATACATTGATGTCAGCACTATTTGTTTCTAAAGACAACAATAATTTCAGTGTTTCATTGTTACTAATTATTAGCAAATGTTAAGACTAAATACAGAAAGTTAATTTTTTAAAAAGATTATTTTTATATTTATGATGTATAGTGGCATAATTTCTATCCCCTTTATGTTTTCTCAGGTCAATTGTAAACTACATTTATAAATCTCTGAAAATAATTCATACTTTATCTCTTTTCCTACTGCTCGCATTTAATATGAAATGAACTATCTCTATTCAGAAGCATATTTGTTACAGCAATCAGGTTTTTATCCAGTCTGTTTCATAGTGCCATTGCTGACAGTGTATCTTTTATTTAGTGGGATATATAAATACAAATGAAGAGTGAGTGAACTATTATTCTAGCAGTGTTTCAAGGATAAAGAAAGTCAGTTAATCTTCATAAGATTTGAATATGTAAACACAGGAAGATAATCTTAAATTCTATTTTTTTTTTTTACTTAAAGATGTTGTATTTAAAAATGACAAGCTTGCCAAGTTTTTGCTAAGCAAAAAAAGATGCTGGAAGGAAATTTTTAGAGAGAACAAAAGCTGTAAGTATGGGTATCAACTTATACACTTCATATTAAAACAAGTAATTTTAGCAAACAGGGGGTCGTAAGACACCTTTTCAGATTATTAGAGACAGAAATTATTAGAGATAGAGGATTAAAGATTATTAGAGAAGATTATTCCTTAGAGGCATAAACTACTGATTTAAACTAGTCAGTGTGATCAGCTACCTCAAACTGCCACCCCTGAAAAGTGTAGAACCTCAGATGAGGCACAAATACTTCATAGCAGCCTGGAAAGCACAAGACATCACTATGCTGACTCTTAGAGCAACTACCACTCATAACCAGATAATCAGACACCTGTCAATTCAATGCCCAGAAAATCTGCATATGCTAAGGCTTCATATGCTTACATAAAACTTCAAGGTGAGCAGCTATTTGTTGTCAAGGTTATCCGGCTGATACTTCAAAAGCAGCTTTGTTCCAGCCTCTACGAAAGAACACAGGAGCACTTTAGAACAGCACTGGAGGGAAAACCAGCTCTTCTACCAAAGAAAAAAACGTAAAACAAAGCAGCTAGCATAAAGAGTTTAGGCTATCTGAAACTTAAGCTTTGAAATAATTTTTTTGTTAAACCTAGTGACTGAGTAGTCAATGCCTGTCAGTACACACGGTATCTCTTGTGTAGCAATAACTGGAAAAGAGGACACAAACTGAAACACAGTTTGTTAAGTGTAAGGTAACACTTTTTACTGTGGGAGTGACTGAGCATGACTGAGTGTGAGTTGCCCAGAGAGTCTCTGCCTTTTGAAATCTACAAAAGTCATCTGGACACAGTGCAGGGCAGCACTCTGACCACGACTAATTAGCAGGCTCATTAGACCAGCTGACCTTCAGACATCCCCTCCAACCTCAGCAGTTCTGTGATTCTGTGATTTATCTTGCAGTCAGTCAGCCCTTACCACTCAATAAGACTGTTTGCAACCTCGTATACATTTCCTCCTTCAGGACACCAGCTATTCCCAAAACACTTATACTCCTGTTCACCAGTATATTAGGCTCTCATTGTACTTTTCAAGAACTCTGCTGACAGATAATATTTCTCATTAATTGAAACATAAATTTACTGATAACTTGTTTATGCATATTCTAGTGTGTAGAATATCCATTACATTTCTCACTACCTCAAGTTCTTACAATTCTTCTTTCCCAGACATATTTGATAAGATTTATTCTCTTTTTTTTTGCTCCATTTTACTAGATTATCAGGCTCTGCAAGTTTTAATACAGACTGCTGATTTCCTTGATTACTCCAGAAGACACTTTCTTGACTTGTTTCAAACCTAGTTCTTTCTTGGACAAACATAATCTGACTTGTAAATAATATTTCAGATGATTTCTTAGTGGTTGTCTTGGCCTTCTGAGAACAGCTGATCTGAAATAATACAATCCTTTGTGAAACACTAGCCTTCCTGTCTGTCTAAAGGAATTGTAACTAAATTGATTATCCCGTAAAATGTTTTCCTTTTTCTTCCTTCTAAAAATACCTGAAAAGTCAGAAGGAATTTATATTGATTAACCTGTGCAATCACTGCTTGCAAGATAGCAAGTCTCTGGGGAGTGTTCTGTCAACCAAATCAGAAATACTAAGTGCCTGTTTCCTGCCACTCAAGGGTTTATACTCTTGTCATTGTAATTGTGATAGAAGTAGAATTTGTCTGTTATTTATTGAACACCTCCTAGTCAGCTCAGATAGGCACTCAACACAAGGAAACTCTATAATGCAATTTTAGACCTTTAGAACTTTATACTAAACCAAGAACCAGATGGGATCCTAGTGTCAGGATGATTTAAATATTTCAGAGTTTTCAGAAAAAGAGTCTTTACTAATTCACTACATGATATCAATTGGCCGATGATTCTAGTGATACCTTATCTGTGAGGGAGTGACCTCCATTTTGCATTTCACAAACTGTAAGTCAAATCTATTATTTAATCTATTGCAAGTTAGAACTTCTATTACGATCAAAAAAAATCTGGTATTTTAGAATACAGTCACATGTTGAGTTCCTGACTCCAGCTTAGTAACAATAAATACTAGAAGTTCTGGTGTCTGTATGTAAAAGAGCTTTTCAGAAATTTTGGAAATTTCTTTTGTGGCTGATGGTATTTGCATAAGTATTGGTGAAAGAAAGTGTGATTTTTTTTTTGCAGTAGGAGGAAGGATAAGTGCAACTGCATCATTTAACAGAATACTAAATCTTGTACTTGACTGGAAAGGGCAGCAGAAAGCAAGGGGAAAAAGCAAAGCCATGAAGGAGGAAAGTTTTGAAGCATGAGGATAAATGAACAGAAGGAACATTTAGGCTGACTGTGAAAAAATATTAAACAAACAAACGGACAAACAAAAACTTTAAGAAAAAAGAATCTGTTCAACTTTTGATTAGATTTCTAACCAAAAAAATTAGGAAAGTTATCACTTGAAATCTTACTAGGATAGACAGTACCCAGTGAACATATAATAGCAAATAAACCCGCATTGGCAGAGAGAGAGATGACAAGACATTCATCCTTTTCCAACTATAGTGTTTAAGACCCATGAAGCAGAGAGTGATCAGTATGAGCAGTGGATGTTGAATCTAATTTACATGTAGACTTTTTCTTTCTTAAAAGTTCCAGTGTGAACAACTAATTGGCAGCCACCTATTAATTGTCTAGTCAAAGCCAAAGGGCCAGCTGGCATGATTTCACATCCCTCTCTCCCAGGGCTCCTAGAGGAATTCTGGGTAAGGTACAAACAGTGTTTTACAGCAGCAATTAGTTTATTCCTGGGGCAAAGTACAAATAGAAGTGGGTATGTATATGCAGCAAGAGCTTGTTTCCCATTCCACTGTGACTGAGGAAATGACAACCAGTTGGCAGTGGGCCATGCAAATAAAAACAACCAGCTGGAAAACTGGATTATTTTTGTCCCACATGGCAAAAGGTATGTTGGATGACAAGAAAATATGTTACTGAGTACTAAGCAATTTATTCCTTGATGTTTATTTAACTCACCAGTTACAAATTAGTTCATAAATAAAAATAAGGCACGTTGTCATCGTACAGAAGATATTCGGATGATCAGACACCAGATTGTCCAGACTGATCATAATAGTGATACAAAAATAATTTCAACTAACTACGTTCTCAAACATTTTATGAAGTGTCATCTTTTTAGTATGCCTGTGAATATTCCTCAAGTGCTCTTTATTATTTGCTGGAAATATTTTGACTTCTCATCTTAGGAACTTTTCAAGAATAATTAATTTAATCTCAGTTTCTTCCCATTCAATAGTGTTCTGTCTTACAGATGAAGGACCAAATATCTTAAAGAAAAATGAATTAAATACTTCAGTGCAGAGGAGATGGATCATTAAAATTTAAGATTATGATTAATGTCTAATTAGAAATACCCTACCTAGATACACCTCTTATATGTAATAACAGAGTGAAAATATTTTATTTTATTTCATACAGAAAATGAAAATCTTACCTTTTTGTTTTCTCCCTCATTGGATCTTCTGAAAAGAGGTCTCATGGTTATTGAGCTCAGACTTTATGTAAATTCAGCTGTGAATAGGTCAATTATGATTATCTGATACTGCTGTTACATTTTAACATTGATTTGCAATATCATTAATTTAATCTGTCCTGATGACATTTAAAGAATGTCAAATAGACATACATGCTTTTTAGGTTTTGAGTATTTCATGTCAGTATTTATTTGAGATTGTGTTAGTGGCAGCCCTAAAAGGTGAGTATACTTTTATATTAGGGTAGAAAATAAACCATTTACTTTAGTAAGTACGTTACTGAAAGATTGGCATTTTGAGGAGACTTAATTGTGGCTAGTATTGAAGATGACATAATGTGAAAGAAGGTATTGTGAACAGAATGAAGAGAAGCAGAGGCTCTTTGTGAAATAATAAAACGTCCTCAAGGATCTCATTCAGTTCTCTCAAATTACTCATGAGAGAAATATATACTATGAGGCTTTCTTCATATTTTGCAACTTTTCTTTTTTGTATGAAAATTTATCTCAAACATGCAATAATCCACGTTTTATATCCAATATTTATACATACAGTCCTCAATATTTAGAAATTAATTAGATAACACAAAGTTCCACATTTAATAAAGCTCAGGTCTTCCACTAGTTAACACATAGCAGTTTCCTTTAGCTGATAGTGTTATCTAAATCTATTTACATTATCCAGTAGCTAAAAATGTCTAGAAATGTGCAAAACAGGATGCATCCCTTGAAAAGCTAACACTTTAAAGCTGTGTGATTACAATAACTTAAATTGTTTTGAAGATTTGTAGCATGAGATCTCAGTGGTCTGGTAGACCCAACTCATTAGCACACAGACATTACTATGTGTAAATGAAATAGAAAAAGGGACACATGTAACATGTACATCCTGAAAATGCCAGGTTTCCTAACTTTCTAACTTTCTTTCTTTTCCCTAAATATGTCTGAAGAGATATAACAGTATCTGTTTTGTTCCACTTCTGTTTAATCTCCAATAACTAAATTAATAAGACTAGTTTGTTCGTGTCTTTTGGGGTTTTTATTATTTATTTGTTTGTTTCNTATCTACCCCATTATTGCACAGCTATTATACACTGTCTCCATTGCCATGGCACAAAGAATGTCACAGAATTCCTTTCTAAAACAGAGTCTAACTGGTAACATACAAGATTCATAAATGGCTATTAAACAGCTGTTGGGTTTCCTAAGACATAATAAATGCAATGAANAATGTGCAAAACAGGATGCATCCCTTGAAAAGCTAACACTTTAAAGCTGTGTGATTACAATAACTTAAATTGTTTTGAAGATTTGTAGCATGAGATCTCAGTGGTCTGGTAGACCCAACTCATTAGCACACAGACATTACTATGTGTAAATGAAATAGAAAAAGGGACACATGTAACATGTACATCCTGAAAATGCCAGGTTTCCTAACTTTCTAACTTTCTTTCTTTTCCCTAAATATGTCTGAAGAGATATAACAGTATCTGTTTTGTTCCACTTCTGTTTAATCTCCAATAACTAAATTAATAAGACTAGTTTGTTCGTGTCTTTTGGGGTTTTTATTATTTATTTGTTTGTTTCAAAGCTAAAATATTATTACCATGATATTGCTCATATAAGATCCTGAGCAGAAGGTGCTAATTCATCTTTTAAATCAATAAGATTTTATTCCAACAAATTGTAAGCTGCAACCATGACATAGTGATTACCTTTGTCTTTCATATCTAACTTCTTGAATTCTTTAGTTGCCTTCTAGATCCATCTTCCAGAAGCTATTTTTTGAGAATCCTTGTGTCAATATTTACTATTACTAGCACACCAAATCTTGCCTTTGGCTAGAAATAACATGATTTGGCATGGTATATATGTAGTGACACACTCAGGAAAATTTTTTGGTTTAATTTATTAAAGTGAAAAAGACATGCTAGCATGCTAATCACACCTTTTTGCAAAATAAAAAATTAATTTTAAATTNTTATATGAGCTAAATAATTTTTACAAGATGCCTCTGCATCCACAGTGCATAATAAAAAAGGTATGTCAAGCACAGATTGTACTACTTTTACCTTTCATATCTAAACTCATATCTTTAGAAACACAAGGTCTGGTGTTACTCTGCTTAATTCCCATGTGTTCCAACAATTTAATTTCTTTTGCTACAACATGCTGGTGTTTAGCATTTTAACTGTTAAAAATGATACAACATAGTACACAGAAATTTCTAATAGAATGCTTATCTTTGCCTTTGCAGGTAAAATGTTTAATGTTAAGACACAGATAGACTGAGCTCATTCAGGTTCAAAATTGTACTGAATATATCTGCTGAAAGAAATAAATTAGGGAGCAGCTAAAATACAGATGTAAAACAACAAGGACAAAAAAATTCTCTCCTTTTTATTATTAATGTTTTCTTGGTCTATTATACTAACATATTTTCATTAGGAAGCACCAATTGAATAATAATCTACATATGAAGCACTGGGTCTGTTGTTATAATGGATGGAAGTGGGGAAACATAAAGAAGACAGCGTGTCAGACCAAAATATACTAGAATAGCTTTAGAGATATTTTCAGATACGTTCTTACTCTTTTAACTTCCAAGATAGAATTATTATTGCCTTCCTCTGTCTATATTTTTATGAGATAACAGAAAAACGGCCAGCATACCTTTGAAGTATCTAGGAGGAAAAATTATTGTCTGTATGTATAATCTGCTCACAGACTAAAGTTCAAAAGAAGAAAAGCACTGCAAATTTTTATTGTAACCTGATTGGTTTTCATGGGGGACTTAAGAGGGGTTTTTTATTGTTGTTTTGTTTTGTTGGTTGGGGTTTGGATTTTGGAGGGTTTTTTTTGATATCTTTTTTTTTTTACTAATTTCAGGAGAAAAAATCCCTGCCTCTAATTGATGAGGAGAAAGCACTTTTTGTGGTTCTTTGACCATTAATGTTTAACTTTGCAGTTAATAAATTTTGTGGATTATAAATGAGAGTGATCCCTTCTCACTCACAGAAGAATTTTAAAATAAGTGGATAGGCTAAAATATTTCTCTTCCAACCTGTAATTTTTACTTGCCCTATCATGTTCTTTCTCTTAAGGATATCATTGTTTCTTTCCAATGAGAAAAGATTTACTATGCCCAGAATAAATCTATGAGCAAAATCATGGAGTCAAGATTTGTAGTTCTCAATTTAATTTTCAATAACTGCATAAAATATTTTTGTTTGCTAATGCACTATGTTCCTATAAGGATGCATCAGGTTTTAATACCAGGAATGCACTTCATTCAAGAGATGCATTATTTTAAACTGTAATCTTCTAATATGTCATTATTTTAGATTAGCTACAGCTATATCAGGATAAAAATGATTCATCACAAAGTTTCTGTTGGTAGTTTTCAACAGAAACCTTCCACTTGTATGGTCTTTCTGACAGCATTGTTTCAGACCGAGTACCCCATTTCACCTCATGCTTCCGGTAGGTTCTCTTTAAACCTATTCTGTTGAGCTGATTATTCTGTCTCTACCCTACTAAGACAGATAAGCAAACCTACAGAATGAAAAAAACAGCTACCAGGATAACCAGAATGTTCACACAAACCTCAGACCCTTCCTGCTCACAGGACTCCCTTGTTTTGCAGTCATGGTGTTTATCTACATGTCCACCCTTTACTGGTCCCTCTTAGGTACCAGCACCAATCAAATTAGGTAGAGATTAATGCTTCAGTTCTTATGAGGGATGCACTAATAACTGTAGATGGCTCTAAGTGAAATACACAGGCATTTGATAAACACCCCAAATTACACATATTTTGGTTTTCATTGTAAGAAAACAATAGTAGGTTAGTGATTGATTAGAAACTACCACTCTATCTTGAAGACCCTGATCAAAACAAGCAACTGCAATTGAAGATATATTTGATTTTCATAGTTCATGTTGAAAACCTGAATTTCTCAGGGACACACAGGCAGCACAATTGGATTCCTTACTATAGGTGATGGTACTATGGTATTAAGGATCATTGGTTTTACTACATCTAGAGCTACTGTTGTTTATAGTTGCCTGTAATGACCAGCAACTTGACAGAACATTAATAATATCACAGAAATAACCTGCAGCCAAAATTTCAACTCCAAATAGATTGGAGGTTTGACTTTGTTAGGTTATTTATCATTGATCTGAATTTTTAGACTCAGTTTTAACTCAATATCTAGATATTTCTTGACATCATTTAGTGGGCTGATAAATATTCATCTCAGGAGGAAGAAACTCACTGACAAAATCCCTGAAGTTCATGTATTTAAAAAGATTTAAAGTGCTAACTGAGGAAATACATGACAACACGCTAGCAGTATGTTTGCCATAATCAGCTCCCATTTCTTTTCCACAGTCAGCTACATCTGAACTAAAAAGATATATTATAAAAAATAGCATCTGAATACAGTATGTTTATAATAATATGTCTTGACACATCATCATTTCACTTTTTTCCAGCTTTATATGCTGGACTTTATATGAGAGCTTTTAATGCCATAGTTCATAAAGCTTGTTTCATAATGCTCAGCAGGTATCGAAAAACATATGCCATAAATATTCTGAGCCATCAAGCTATAAGGGCTGTGCAATGAGATAAGAGATTTTTTAAAAACTGTGCTATTACCATAAAAGCAGATAAATGCTGAGGTTGGGAAAATTTTCTTGAGGATTCTTAGCAGAATAAGCGAGAAACATGAGCAGCACAGGATAAGTACTTAAACAATCTAAGATTAACACCAGTTGAAGATGACTAACCTGTAAACATAACTGCTTGCCAAAAAAATTCGAAGTACTACAATTCCTTATAGTTCGAAATTCCTCAATCTTTCTGTGAGCATCTGTTTTATATCATTTATGCAAGGCATGCAGAAAGCTATCTGTTAATGCCATGACCTAATTTCCTCTGCAAGGTATTTCTGTTTCCTTCTTTTCCTTTGATGGTTAGAGGTAAACATTTAATTTAATCTTATTCACTTCAAGAATGCACGAGAAGATGAAATTTATTATAAAGACATTTGAGAGATTCTGGGTAGATAAATTAGATAGACTATTTAACTGACACATGTTAAAAGTGATAAAGAAAGAAAGAAAACAAAACAAAATAAAATGGTCTGAAGGGAAAATAGGACTGGAAAAAAACTTGTACTAGAAGAAAAATATTTTTTTTGCATAAATTCCACATGGAAAAGACACAAGTCCTTTTACTCTATGCAAGAATACATAGAAATGCAGATAAATGAAGGATATTTATCCATCTTTAATTTGCAAAAGAGGGTTTACCTCATACTTATGTTTAAGTGAATTATTTATTTACAACTACCTATTTTTGCAACCCCAAAAAGTACAACTGTAAGCATGTATATTTGTTTTATATACAGGTATATATTAATACACATTCCCATTTCAAATGTAGCAGGGAGATAAACAGAGATCAGAACAGTGCCTCTCTGCATATGCTTACTCAGCAGCCAGATTTTTATCTATAGTGTAGAAAATGTATTTAACAACATCAAATTAGAAAGAAACCCCTGCACTGTATTTTTTCTTTCAATCATAATGAATACATTGAGCCTTAGCACAAAAGATGGCCAAGACTTTCATTATAGAGGAGGTGGTTTCAGTGCAAAATACTTACTCATGAACAGAAATTTTCAGAAGCACATGTTGGTTTTATAACTAACCTGTAGGAAAGATTTCTCAGATTCTAGACGTAAGGTCATGTCAGTGAATAAAAGCAGGCAATAATGGAAAACTTGTGGATTAGGGTGCTTCTCTGGTGTATTTAGTATTCCAGTGGTGCATTACTACTGATAGCAAAAATTTTTAAATTTACATTCCCTAATTCATAGTGGAAACTTTTCCAAAATTTTCAGTGCTTTCTAAACCTGGAGCATTATTTCATTATGAAAAACATTCAAACCAACATGTGCTTGGAGACATGCTTTCCTCTGGGCAACGTTACTAAGGCAGGAGCATCCCTTGGTCCATATCCATATGCAGCATAGAATGATTTCTCCACGGATATAGAGGAAGTGAATAAGATTAAATGTCTTACTACTTTTTTAAAAGTGTGTATGCCTTGGAGGGCAGGGAAGAGGGGTCAGACATACCATCTTCTACCTGCTTTCTAGAGGTACTTTCTTTCTCTCATGTAGGAACTTTTTTTTATCTTGGGCATATAACCAAAGCTTTACTTCACTGGAAGATCTTTGCAATAAGGCAACATACTTTCGGAAATGCTGAAGTGAAAAACATTTCCATCCATTTGTGATTTATGTTGATTTGTCCAGTTTGTGAGTAAAAATTGCCTTCTTCTTCACCTGGCCTCACTAAGGATGGTACCATTGCATTGACCTCAGATTACATTAGATCTGAAATAAAAGAAAAAAATTCAGTGAAAACTCAGCAAAATAAGAAAAAAACTCAGTGAAAGAAAATAAGCCAAAGCAAAGTGAATGTTCTACTCAGTATTATGCTTGGACATTTCTCATAAAAAAGAAAACAGTGCCTTAAAGGTCATTTAATCCCAACCCCCACTACCACAGGCAGGGACACTGTCCACTAGACCAGGCTGCTCAAGGTCTTATCAAACCTGGCCTTGAACACTGCCAGGGAGATTGTATCCACAACCTCTCTAAGCAACATGTTCCAGTGTCTCAAAATCCTCAAAGTAAAGAACTTTTTCCTAATATTAAGCCTAAATATTCCCTCTTTTGGTTTGAACCATTAGTCCTTGTCCTGTGACTACAGTTCCTGATGAAGAGTCCCTCTCCAGTTTCCCTCCAGGTCCCCTTCAGATACTGGAAGGCGGCTACGAGGTGTCCACACAATATCTGCAATATAAGCGTGCATAATATATTTGTTGATTTCCCTTCAATTATATGCCTTGGGATGTATGGAGGTGAAATTTGGTACAGCAGTTGATACAATTAGTGGTATTTCAACATTTACTATGTGCAAGCTGATTTTCCAGTGAGAAGCAGCATTATTTCACACTGGAAATGTTATAGAATCAAATTACAGTTAGGCTAATAAGGGTTCAGTAAAATCATTCATAAATACCTTATCTATTACCTGTTTTAAGGGTATAGATTTGTCTCAGTCCTTAAATTTTAAATGCAACTGGGACAGTCATACCTTTAAAACAAAAACAAAAACAAAACAAAACAAAAAATTTCAAAAAGTGAATCATTTTATTAAAACTCCAGCATGATATTTTTAACCCAAACTATCTGTTCTATTCAGTAAATAAGGAATGGGTTCTACTTTTATTGAGAGGCCTAATAAAGGCAGCCTAAGAAAAAAACCCAGTCAGATCCTATAATGAAATTTACATTTTAATGAAACTATGAGCACATTATTTTTCCTATCATTAATAGCCTTCCTTTTAATGAATTACAAATCAAGGTCATGCAACAAAAAACCTCTTCACAAATCATTTCCTTCTGCTTGCATTGCAGAAACAAAACTAAAGTAAACATGCAACTTTTTTCTTAATATGCATTTTTCATTATCTCGAGTTTTTAGTTACAGACTAAAATATTCTGGTCTTAATCCTTGCAAAACTATTCTAGAAGAAAATGGAAATCAGGAGGGAAACCATCATAAATATCCACTTTAAGATTATCCTTTACTCCTTGGCGTCCTGTTTGTACTAGTCTCAAGATTAGAAGTCAAATAGCATATGATGTGAGGTGTCCTCTAATGTCCTACCCAGTATGGGTGCTTTTCAAACAAATCTAACCTCAGCAGACCCTCACTCAGCCCTTTCAGACTGTTTTTTCTGTTTCTTAAGAAACATTTCCATTTCAATTTACATTTCAAGACAGTAATACTGAGTCCCAGGAGTTACAGAGGAGTTACAAATATAAATTTAGGCAGTTACTCACAGTTGCAAATGTGGAGCAAACAGCACTTGAAGAGATATTGCAAAAATTAAAACAGTAGAAAAATATCTATGAAATTTAGAATAGTAAGCACATTTCTGCTTTCAGGTGTGCAGTTTCATGGTTGCTTAACTACATATTAACATATATAGCTAATACAGCCTCTCCTTTGGAAACTGCATATTTTCTTAAGATTCAGTACTTCTAAGGGAAAGATCTGTAACACCCAGTAATGTCATATACTGACACTAAAGTGCAGCTTGAATTAATGATTCATAGCAGAACCTAAACAAATTATTTCCTGATAAACAACAAATAAAATCTGTGCAATTGTTTTGTTAAGTTTTAGGTACACTTATAAGTTGCAGTCAAAGATCAGTCCTGTACTGATTTAAGACTATTTTTTTACTACTTTTGCAGAAAAATATTTAAGACCTAAAATTTGGATGTATTGTAAGGTATATCTCTGTAGAGCTAGTTAAAACCAGTAAGAACCTTATATGTATCAGGTAAAAGATTTCCATCACTTCTTCCTTATGTAACAGCAAAGTTTCTAATTGTTCAGTCCACTATTTTTTCAAATTCAATTTATTTTCCATTACTATTTTCAACACAAATGCTGAAACATTCCATGCAAGGAACCTATGAAATATTTTGAGAAGTGTATTTAGGATAATAACTCAAAATTACAGATCTTAGCCTGTGAGTAGTGAGTAGTATAGATTTTACTATAGTCATAAGAAGGAAAAAATTCTAATGTTACCAAAATACATATGTGACTGATTATTACTTAGCACCTTTCAGATAATTGACAACTGGTAGCCTAGATATCAATGAAAAGGAAAGCATTCACCCTATTCTCTCATTAAACTTAGCAGAACTAGAAAAGCTTTCAAATGTGCACGCAAGTTTAGATGAACTCATTTTTCAACCAGAAATTCCCCATACACCTACCAGGGATCAGAAACAACTTTTAGAAAATTTGAGCTTTTCATGACAGATTTCAAAAATGAAATACTCATGGCCATATGAAGTCTCCTGTTTTTGTCACTAACACAATAGCAGAACTATATATTAAGAAAAACTGAGATTTAAGTTAAATATCTAAGTGAGATGACATAGAAAATGGGTGTCTGACAGCTCTGAAGGAAACTTTAGAGGAAGGAACCGGAGCGAAAGTTTTCATCATATTTATTTAGACAGAAGTTTATTTTAGTGACTTTATTACTGGTGCATGACAGATTTACATTCCGTGGTGTTCATTTAAGGTCTTAGAAAAAGTTCGAATTTTATATACCCAGTGGAAATCACAATGAAAACATTTTAGAGAATGTAAGAAAAAAAGAAAAAAAAGAAAAAGAGCGTTGAGGTCAGTCATTGTCCTTTTGCTGATTTCTACACGTCTTGAAACTCTTAGACACCTAATTAAAGTATTAAAGTAACTTGGGTTAGAACTCTCTACTTTTAGCCCATAATGCTGGAATTTCTGCTAAACCTGCTTATCATTCCTTCTTGTGTGAGACAGTTTTTATTAACCTGAGAAAAACAGCTGTCATTTCTTATCACACTTTTTAACTCTTCCACTCAAGAGTTTAAGATCTTTTCAAATAAAGTTGATGTCATTAAGTGATTTTATTGTAGAGAATTTATTGTATTTTAGAAAACAATCAAAGTAAACTTCAGGGTACTTTTATATAAAAATAATAACCTATGGTTTTCTTGTGATCATGATGGCCCCTTATAATCCTAGATCATTGGCCATACTGTTACCAAGTGTCTGTATGAAATTTAATATGTGAGAATAAATACTCAGAATTAGTTAAATAAATCCACCATTTTTTGGTGATATATATCTATAATAAAAACATACTAAATAATTTCATCAAACCTGATAGATACCAGTTTATTTTAGCTGAGAAGCTCAACCTAAAAGAAAATCTTTTTTGTCCCATTTGCTTGTCCATTTTTAATTGATGTTTAACAATGTGTCCCTTTAAAATATTTTAGATATTAGCTCTCCCTCAGGCCCATACATGTTATCAGCTTTTGGTTGGAATATAAAGTCAGACTACTCTGCAAGAACAATGTAATTCCACTTGATGTTTACTACTGTATCAGCCTTTATCATCAAAGAGTTTGTATTGTGATACGTCTTAATCAGAAAACTTTTAACTCTTGTGGGTGTGATGAAACACAATCACATGGAAATCATCCCACTAATAATGTGTATCCATTCATAGATCAGTTTGCAGTCTATCACATATACAGATGTTTAAACACTTTTAATGGGCCTTAAAAAAAATCTGCGTGAGAAATCTCAGGGAGTTCTTGTCACGTATTCAATTTTACTACCCTGTGTGATTACATATATGGACCTTTCAGTTCGAGAGACTTTCTGGATGAAAAATTTTAAAAATTGAAAATTGAAAAAAGAGGCCAATCAAGAAAAATCAAGTAAGACATATGAATGACAGAGCAGTCACATCCTTTTCAGAAGACTTTGAGCTGCTGTTGCTCAGAGGATTGCAATGACTAGGGGTAAGTATCAAATATACATTCCTTATTCATAGTCTTCAGTCTTGCACTTCTGGGCTGAGACAAGAAACTCAGCTAGAAGAGATGTCTTTTAGGCACAGCATAGACAATGTCATCTAAATTCTGATACTTTTCAAATACAGAACAGAAGACTAACGTGTTTCTTCCTTTCATGTGTTACTTTTACAGATTTATCATTTACACCAAGCTTCTTTTTTCTTGCTTCTAATATTATTATAAAGAAACTAATGCTTTTCATGCCACTGGCCTTCCTATTTCATTAAACCTCTCTTGAGCTGCTAATGCTCATATACATATACATGCATACACACACACGTTAATGTCTTAATTGTTGCCACTTCTCTGCTCTCTTATGGAAACAACTTTGCAGCTTTCTCCTCATCTTCTTTTGTCTTGTTTCTCTCTTTACCTGTGGAATTATGACTTTTCAAATGTCCAAGAGATATCCTGAGAGATTTCCCAGTAATGTGTTTTCTTCTCCAACATCTGTTTTTATCAGAGCAAGTTACAGTATTTCATTGCTTGAATCTTAAAAGAGAGATTAGCAAACCTTTTTAAGTAAAAGAAAGACAAAGAATGCTGGTCAAAAGATTTTATTTATACTTTTCATTACAATTCCTGAACTCTTTATGTAATGATATGTACTGATTTACTGTGAATTTTTTCAAATCTGTTATGTAGTGATTAAGCTTCAAAATTCAATGTATACAATGCATATTTTTATGGGAAGTATTTTTTGGTAGAAGTTGTAGGCTAATTGAGATGAATTATAGCTTGAACAGTGATCTTCACGGAAATCCACTCTTCTCAGTTCAAATGAATATTTTCGTAATATATATCTTCTATCCTAATAATAAAAAAATTTCTTCATGCCTTCAAGCTCTGGAATAATAGTAATTAAGATGACTAACTGTTATAAAACCTTTTTCACATCTGGGCACCCATCCCATATTTTGTGGATTTTATATGGTATTTTCAATTTACTATGCAAGGTCTTGGCTTTGATTTTTCAGTACAGGTACTGGTAAGAGTATAAGATACACAACATGCTGCATTTGTGAAGGAAGAAAGGCTTCACCTTGTAAAATAAATTTTTCAATGAATCTGAACCACCAGACTATGGTGTATGCATTAGAAGGAACAATTCTCTCCATATTACGGCTAATGAAACCAGCAGTGAAAATATTTTGCTTATTTTCAAGGAGTTAATAAACAAAAGTGAGAAGCATAAGTTGTTAATTTTGAATTTCTGTCATGCAAGAAGTACATTTCCCCAAGTTATATTAATTTGTTTCAACTTTAGTCAGAAGTCAATTCAGTATATGCATATGTATTCACACTTCAAAATCTGCATTTCACTTATCTCTGTACCATTTCTGAATTACATCATGTTTACACCATTTATATCTGTGTGGAACATTAGTACTTCACTTATGCATAAACCTTATAGAGAGAGACAAAAATATGGTTTTGAAACTCATTAAAATATGTACGTTGAACTGTCATCCTTCATTTAATAAGCTCAAGTATTTAAGCACGTTATGTTCCCACATTGAAAGAAAAACAAACCCAAGATCACACGTTGGGATAGAAGAGTAGGCAAGGTTTATTTTAGACAGTATATATGGCAAGAAAGCCAATTTGAAAAAAGAGATTATGAAGAAGGAAGGAGGGAGTAGAGTTTCAGCAATCCCTGAGCAAAACAGCTATACGGCCAACTCTGTGGCCTTGGAAAAATCCATGAGTGACTTCTGGGACAGCAGTACTGCCTGAAAAGGGAGTATGTCTGAGAATAGGCAAATAGTCTCCAGCTGTTTCATTCTTTTCCTGTTCATTAGTGTATGTCTTCTTGGCAGGATAAAAATTGTGTCATTATACTCAGTCTGTCACCTCTTTCCAATACCAAGTAAAATCTCCTCATTTCAGCTTGAGACTTGGATAAACCCAATCCAAAGTCCTTTTTGGGAAACAAAAATGCTATCTAAAGACGTTCTTCAGTAATTTTTTTCAGATCACAAAATATAGAGGAAGATAAATATTTCTGATTTTGTTATCCTTTCAGCTACTTTTGGCAACATAATCAAGTATATATGAAAATATGCTTTTTGCTCCAATTGAAACTTATATCATGAACATTTAATTGGTGATTTCTGTTTAATACTTCCTCTCCCCTTCCTTTTATGCTGCTTCAAATGGATATTGGAACTTTTCAGCAGGCGTGGCAATTCCCTATTCACCTTCTCTGTGCCATTTATTCTTGAAGAAGTTTTATCAGATAATTGTGCTACCATGGCAAAGAAATGTCATATTTAGCCTGCTTCGTATGGAAATTCTCCTACTTTTCTCATTATTGTTGTTGCACTACTTTTAGCTTTTTCTAGTTTCATTAGATCCTTTCTAGCCAGAAATTCATTCAATAGTCAAGGTGTGGATATATTACAGTTATAAAAAATATTGTAATAAAGACAGTCAACCACAATAAAAAGGATGACAAGGAAATCAGCCGTTTCTACTTAAATATGTATGGCATATTTGAAAAGAACAGATGAGTGTAGTATGACAGTTATAAATTTACCATTTGGAGAAAATGTGGCTCCAAGAGAAACAGATAAAACAAGTGAAGAGCAGTCATGTAGTTTTTGCTTGTTTATTTATGACTGCTGCATGTGAAACTTAGTTGATAAAAAATTTGAAACTATGTAGTTTCACCTAAAAATCAAGTGCACATATCTGAGTGCTCATTATTAAATTTGGTCAGCATTTTTTGATTTTTTTAAAATTTCTTTTGACAGAAAAATACTTATTTCAAAGCCTGGTCATGAAGAAGAAATGTATCATCCCTTGCACTGGATTTCTAAACAAGACTGCAAGGACACCCAGAAAAGCAGGAACATTCTTAGCTCAGTTGCTTGGACTTTCATCAGAGATTCACTGTTGGATCCAGCTTCCTATCTAAACCATTTAATCCTTTCCATGGGTAACCTTGAGCAGAGATCTGGCCACACTGGATGTTGAAATATCCTCAAACGTGGAACTAGTAAAAAAGCTGATTCATAACCATATTTTACAGCATACACCAAGAACATAATTAAAATTTGAGTGATTGATAAGTCTTGACATTTTCAGGATTTTTTTTGCAGATTTTTTCTCTTTTAGCTGTCCTTGCATCTCTGCTGTATTACTGATACTGTACAAGGAAACTGTAGTGTCCCAATACCAGCTAAAGTGAGCAGAAACTGAATTCAGGCTGTCAGTAAAATTAATATGCATGCTGGTGTTAAGCTTCACAATCGCCTTGGTCTTCTCTCTACTTAAATATAAATGTAACAACTCAGATTAGAGAAGCCATTTCCTACTCTGGAGATTTGTACTCTAATGATCAGTAGCTATATTGTATTCTAGCTGATGTTTGGGCAACACAATTTCCTTTTGGTTGGCAATCTACACACCTCCCCTCAGCGACAGGGGAATTCACTGGAACAGCTTGTAGGCATACAAAGTTTAATTTTTGATTTGTCTAAGCCTGATCACCTATTGGCAAATTCCACAAATTAGGAAAATACTACAATTAGGTAGATTTTCTTTTAAAAACAGAAAGCAAAATGCACAAGGATAATAACATCCCCTTTTAAAAAGCCAGACTCTGTTTTTTTTGAATAGATCAAGTCATTCTGTAAGAAATATCATTTTCTTTTATGGAATGAAATGCCAATTTTCTGAGGATATGGCTGTCATGAATCCACATGACTGACAGTTTCTAGCACAATTTATGTCAGTTACAGCAGCAAGACTGAAAGCTTGTATTATTTGTAATCAAGCAGAATACTATTTGTCTTAGAAAGACATCTTCAACTGCACACTAATAACGAAGACAGCAACAAATACAAGTCACTTACTAACACACTGGTAGAGCTGCTATGCCTTTACTTATTCACACACTTTCCCACCATTTAAAGGTTATATCCTGGAGGGGCTCTTAGATGAAGATAGTCAATATTTTCAGAAATGCAGACAAATATTGCATAATCACAAGGAAAAAAACAATAACCCACACACAAACAAAAGCAAACAAAGCCACGATGGGACTGGGACATTTTTCAATGTATTTTGCTTCCCAGTATTATTGGAGAATGCAATTTTGCATTTGATATATTTAAGGAAAGGTGTCTGACATTAGACTCTCTTTAAACAAAAAAAGGGGGGAAAAAGGAAAATTAAGAAAGTATTTATCATGTTTTGAGTCATTTTATATCTCATTTGATCTACCTCCTGTAGCTGTGACCTTTACTTGTTTTGATTACTCAGAGCTTGTGTTTTTGGCAGTCATACTTTGCCTGGTGACAAGCATTATTAGCTTCTCACCTAGTGCTGGTTGGAACACCTGAGACATCAGAGAATTTGAACAACTTCAGCAGTCAAACAAGGAGCAAAACAGAGCAAAAGCACTGAATTGTCTGGAATATTGAGTGCTTAGTTTGCAGAAGAAAAATGGTTTGCAGTGTTAGGACAGATTGTTGTGAATATATGGATGAAATGAAGTAGCTAAAAAGTTATCCTGATTCATTTGGAACATATTCCAGTAATTTCTCAACCACAAACAGAGCACCACTTGGAAAATCTATAGAATAGAGGAAGTCTTGAGGAATACATATACTGCTATTATTAAACCCATTAGTGATGTGTCCCACTATAGTAAGGACATGGGTTTTTTCCAAAACCTATAACTGCTTAATCACATGTAAATCTGAAGTGGCCAAGCATGTCAAGAAGGCCAGTGGTATCTTGGGGTGCATTTGTAAGACCTCTGCCAGCAGGTCAAGAGAGGTGATTTTGCCCTTCTCAGGCAAAAACCAGCTTCTCATCACCCATGCTGAGACGTTGGAGACTTCTTTTGTGGAGCATTCAAAATGCTGTGAAACTTGATTGCAATGTAATTGCAATGTAATTGCATTTTTTTAGTAGAAATATATTTAGTAGTTTTACGTTGTTACCATTACCAGTTCATGATATTTTTGTGTCTTTTTCTGAAATGTGGCTGGAAAAATTTTATAACTGTTGAACAATTTTGAGGCTGCATGATGTTGCGAATGAGTGGTTAGGCCACTTAAGGAATTACAGACAAAGGTATTAGCAAGAGCAGGTTTTAATAAAAAATTGTGAAAGTATGACTTAACAAATTACATACAAATGAAAATTAGATCAGAATCAATTAAAAAATATTTGTATGGATACCAAGGATATGAAGGATAACAGAGCAAAGGATAAAAGAGGTGCTCTGTGAAATGCACCACAAAACAAGTTATAACATTGAAAGTCCTTGTTTTCAGATATTCTTAGAAAACAGATCATTCTCTAGTGTGGGAAGCTGGTAGATACATTCCCATGAAGCTCTGCAGTGTTCTTTACAGAGCACCATGAAGATATCATGCACTTTTCAGAAACGCAGGGAATAAAGAAAATTCCTGACACATCCTTCTGATTCCAGCTATAAACAATTAACTGCTTATCTGAGTCTTCCTAAGAGCTGTCAAAGCCCTTTAGAAATGGTATTCTCCAATTTAATATTCCACTGAAAAGAAAACCACAAGTTGCTTCTTTCCCCTGCTCCTGTGGGATACAAAAGGCAGAGACCACTGGTTGAGATAAGAACAATTTACTGGAAACAGCAATGAGATAAGAAAATTAAAAGTAACAGCAACAATATTAGTAGTAAAAGCATGTCAAAAGAAGGTGATTCACATGCAAAATACTCACCATGGACCACAGTCAACAGTGGCCTATGGATTCCCTACCCCGCCATGCTTTTGTTCCACCCAAAGCCATGCCTTTCTTCCCAGAAGACAGAGTCCCTTGCTTCCACCCCAAGCAATGACATGAGTTGGGATAGAATAAAAACCTAGACATGCCCATGTGGGTCCAGACTCTGCCCTCTCACAACTACTGCAAAAAAATGAGCTCTGTTCTGGTCAAAACCAAGACAGGGAGATAAGTGAAAAAATACAGATCTGTTTTTGTTGGGGATATTTTTGTGAGAAGAAGAAAAACTGCAAAAATTCTTCCCCATTTTTTTTCTGATTTTATTTGAGCCTCTGTATTTCAAAAAGTACTTTGCTCAATGTGTTTTCATTGAAATGAGATCAATATCTTTCAGGGATGGATTTCTTTCAGATATCATGCGGTTCTTCAGCTAGTTGTTATTAGAAAGACCTCTTTCTCTCATGTGTTGCATTCTCCATTCCCAGAGGTATGGGAAAAAAGCAAAGGTTCCAAGATAACTCTGAAAACGGTACTTAAACACTCCTAAACTGAAAAAAGAAAAATGCAGTCCTTTGGATCAAAGAATCATAATTTTAGCAATTTTTGGTTTTTAACCAAAAAGAACTGCACTTTGTATGAAGATTTCTTATAGCTTACAGTTGTAAGCCCATTTTTTGTGGAATTTTTCAGGTCAGGACATTGAATAATGAAATAGACAAAGTTCATCTTTTTATGGCAAAGAATTTTAATAGATCCATGTGAAAATGAACTCTATACAGGTGAAAAAGTATTATTATTCAGATTCAATTCTCCAACATTTCCCAAAAGGACAAAAATTAAAAAAAAAAAAAAAAAAAAAAAAAAAAAAAAAAAAAAAAAAAAAAAAAAAAAAAAAAAAAAAAAAAAGANAAGAAAAGAAAAGAAAAGAAAAGAAAAGAAAAGAAAAGAAAAGAAAAGAAAAGAAAAGAAAAGAAAAGAAAAGAAAAGAAGAGAAAAGAAAAGAAAACCAAAAAACCCCCCAAAAGGTAAGAGAAAATTGCCAGAAAAAAATTTGAAAAAATTTTACTTGGGAAAAGGAATGGCAAATTCCACAAAACAGTTTTACAGTTACGTTGCTTAGAGTCCCATTACTATTGTTTTTAAATTAGTAATTAATTTCATTTCAGCCTATTCACAGTTGTCATTGGAATGACATTGTTCTTGAGCTATGTTTGCTCCAGTGTTTGTACTGAGATAGCTTTAAACCCATTTACATGCATTGTTTGGAAATATAGCATTGTATAGCAACAAACCTGTAGGTTTTATGTATGTTTGTATTTTTGCTTCAATTGATTAAAACATTAAGAGTGTTTGCAGGACTTGCATTCCAAATTGAGACCCACAGAAGCATGAGAAGAACAACCCAACAGCAAAGTCAACTACCTCAGCAAAATTCTAGACAATTTATAAGATCAATTTCAGGCCTTTCAAGTCAGCTTTTTCATCTTATATTATGTATAAAAAATTTGGTACTTTAAAACAGAAATTCCTGTAAATCCACGTGCTGGTAGTTTTTAAGTTACCTGCTAGTGAGCAACAGAAAGAGGTTGTGTTCTGCAGGTTGTCCCTAATAAAGTATTTGTTCTGGGTGTCGAGGTAGTAACTATTTGAAGTCAGCTCCCTGGCTTTAGTTTTCTCATGGAGTTTAGAAATCTCTGCCAATATTTTCCTCTATAAAGAGTTGAAACCTTAAGAATTGCAGTCTTTGTGATTTAATAGTTCAAATTTAGGGTAAACATGTATGATTAATTAATCTGAGATTTCATTTTCCTCTCACTGACTTCTGTTAGTCTGCTCTGATTACACACCTAGCCTCATAATCTAAAGGGAACCCTGGAAAAAAATATGTATCTTCTTCTATCAGTAAGAGCTTAATTTTGCATCAAATAATTAAATGCTAGTTGGAAGCTGAAAAGGAACATGTGTGAGCATGACTTTTCCAACAGTTATATCTTTGATTTGGGAGAATTAATACTCATTTCTGTGCTAAAATACTTAAGATAAAATACCTCAGTGTTCTTTAGAGCAAGCATTTGACTGTAAATCTCTCCTCTATCAGCTTACATTCTAAGTCATAAAACTAATTGGGTTTGCTTATTTTCTTTCTCTGAATAATCAACATTTATACGTGTAGTAAGACATCATAAATTTAACTATGTTCAACTTAATTATTCTTATGGATAAAACATTAAAAGTATTGAAACTCTAACATGACATTTTCAAAGTGGAGGTCCATGACACATTTTTCAGAAAAAGAGAAAAAAGGAAAAAAATGGGGCAGGTTTGTTACATTTGCATGGGCATACCTATAAACAATGAAGCTCTAACTCTGAACTCATATTTTTAGAATTTCTTATATTACACTAATTGTTCTCTGTATTCTACTTTCTCCATCTATCCTTGTAATAAATTGTTGACACAATTCCTTAACTCCATAACACAAATTATTTCTAAATATGCCCTTGTAAAAAATAAATAACCTTCAGATTACTGCAGAATATGCAGTCAAATTATATTGCAGTCTTTACGAAAACACCTTATTTTCTCCTTGTGCTGGGTTTGGGTAGGGGAAAGAATGGAATGAAGAAATGTCATTACAATTTTGGTAGTCTTATTCTTATTTTTTACTCAGTATGTTGCCTGTTACTCTTTCAAAACCAGCACAGTTGTTTTGGATTTCTTACACACTAATTATCCTTGATGATTTGGTTATGACACCAGGCAAGATTCATGATGTATGCCTATGGAGTTTTTTGGAGTGCCTTCAAGGGAAGACTTAGAAAGTAACTCTTTCGCTCCATTGTAGAAGAACCTCTTTCTCTCTTTCCTTATCAGAATTGAAGTCTAAGAATAGCTATAATATATTGCTATATATATTTTTATTTCAACACTTGGAATATGTAATTATGCTTAGTTCCTGCACAGAACAGTTATCTTTGATGAGCAAGTGTCTTTAGAATTATAGTTGTACACTACCAACAGCCAGAATAAGATTCGGTTGAATGCTGATTAGGTTCTAGAGGCTAAAAAGAAGCTAAAAAACCCACAAAGATTGAAATCAGAAACATATTCAAACTTAGAGAAAGATATATAAATGCAGTAATTATAGGAAAGAGGAGCTCCAAATATACTGATGATCAGTCAGAAGGTTAATTTTCCAAACTTATTGTAAGGGTTCTTCATTCTAGTCCATGGCAGTGTTTGAATGCCTATTTTCTTTCACACTGTTCACAGATAGACATTCTTTTGTCATATGAATGTTTCCAAGAACATTATGAGTTTTCACCTAAGCCTAGGAAATTAGAATTATTTAAAATTTCCTTTGACTTTTCTGGGTAATGAATCTAGCCCTCAGTCAGCAGCCAAGTCCCACCATGGGAAATTGTGGGGACTTCTTTTAAAATGGATGGTCTAGGATGAAATTAAGTCAAACAAGACAAGCATTGTATCTGAGAACCGTTTATTGGTAAAAAAGATGTTGCTGTATCGCCGTGTGGGTGTTCGGTGGAGAAGCTGCTGCGCTATTCCTGAAGCGTTCCTAGTGAGGAATGCTCCCGCGGTGCTACTGGGCACACTCTCAGGCCAGCTCTCTCACCCGTGCGATGGAAGCACGCAGCACACGCTCACGCTGAGCTGGCCAGCTCAGGCATCACGAGAGGCAAACAGTCAGGAGGTGGCTCTCCGTACAGAGTTCCGAGGGGTTTATTGCCAAACCACAACAAAGGAGACCATCAACGAAGACAGTAACCTGGAGCCCGTGGCACACTCATAAAAGAGTACAGAAGGGAGGCGGGGTAATACAATAACAACCAATGGGAGGGAGGAAGGGGTGGAGTGGGGGCTGGATTAAAACTCTTTAAGGGATACAAGGTGTGTCTGGCCAACTGGCCAACCAGACACACTGAATCTACATAGAATCATAAGGCCTGATGGGAGAAGCTTTTCTCACCCTAACTCTGCAGGTGATCTTAGATTTTAAATGTGGTCCACCAGTGGGCCTGTCCTGTACCTAGGCTCTTTGGTTCCTTGGACATAACAGCTGCTGGTTCAGCTGCTGCAACATCTCTGTACTACAGAAGAGCAGAAAAGACAGAAAAGGAGAAAAGAAAATGAAAGTGCCTGGGGGGAGAGAGAGAGAGGGGAGGCAGAGAGGAAAAGCGGGCATTGCCAGCAGAAGGTCAGGGGGTGCCATTGCTGTCCGAGCGGCCGGGGCGTGCGCACGCTGCCTGNACCATCAACGAAGACAGTAACCTGGAGCCCGTGGCACACTCATAAAAGAGTACAGAAGGGAGGCGGGGTAATACAATAACAACCAATGGGAGGGAGGAAGGGGTGGAGTGGGGGCTGGATTAAAACTCTTTAAGGGATACAAGGTGTGTCTGGCCAACTGGCCAACCAGACACACTGAATCTACATAGAATCATAAGGCCTGATGGGAGAAGCTTTTCTCACCCTAACTCTGCAGGTGATCTTAGATTTTAAATGTGGTCCACCAGTGGGCCTGTCCTGTACCTAGGCTCTTTGGTTCCTTGGACATAACAGCTGCTGGTTCAGCTGCTGCAACATCTCTGTACTACAGAAGAGCAGAAAAGACAGAAAAGGAGAAAAGAAAATGAAAGTGCCTGGGGGGAGAGAGAGAGAGGGGAGGCAGAGAGGAAAAGCGGGCATTGCCAGCAGAAGGTCAGGGGGTGCCATTGCTGTCCGAGCGGCCGGGGCGTGCGCACGCTGCCTGCCCGGGAGCCTGCACAGCTCCGGGAGGGCCACGGCCCCACAGGCTCAGCTCCCGTGGCCATGGGCAGCCGCACACACCATGAGTGGGATCGGGCAGGAGGCGCAGAGCCCCGGACGGGGCCGTGGCAGGGATTGCGAGGGCGGAACGGATCAGAGAACAAGGCTAGAGGCAGGCAGGAACGCAGGGATGAAGCAGGCAGAGCATTGGACAGGAACACTGGGAGGCAGGACAGGTGGCAGCTGGCACAGGGGAAGGGGAGGGGCAGGATACAGGTTACACAAAGGCTCAGAGGTCACCAGTGTCCAGCCAAGTGCCCAGTGAGGGGGAGGACAAACGAGGAAGGCAAGGAAGGGTGAGCCAGGGCCAGCAAGGGCAGAAGATCTGAAAGGCAGGCTGGAGCCAGGGCAAAAACGACAAAAACCTTTACTAGGGCAAGCAGCAAGAAGACCAAAAGACCTCAGAACTTGTGACACAGTTACTGTTACAACCCCTGGCTCCTCCCAAGGTCTGCCCGCTGACAGGAGACCATTGGCCCAGTCCAAGTTTCCACTACAGTCCATTGATGGAGATCTTTTGCCATCTGATTGGAGAACCTCTCTGGAGGGTACGGTGTTCTTGGTGGTCTCCCGCTGACTGCCTATCCCATGTGAGACATGAACTGGTTGCCAGGCAAGGTATCCCCAGAGACAAGGCTTTCTCCCATCTTCTCCCAGTTGCCTCCTGCATGCGGCACATGTGCAACAATTCCCCCACATGCCTCTGACAAACAGTGTTGAGACAGAAATCAAAATCAAATTGGCTACTCACATTAGCTATCTGTGTGCTTTATCACTCTGTGAACTAACGTCTGGATTAATCTACTATGCATCTATATCTGAAATCAGCTGTACAAAGAAAATTATGTCTGAGTCCAGTAGTTTATATGTGACAAGATAGCAAAATGACAAGCTAATTCATACCTCTAAGTAATCCCTCTAAATCTTAATAATTTTTGTAAACAAAACAAAGGCAAAACCAAAATCAAAGCCAAACCAAACCAAAACCAAAAATCCCCAACAAACAAACAAACCCAAGCTAACAAAAAAAACAGAGCCAAAAACCAAAGCATAACTAGCCAATTTGGCCTACTACAAGTCAGCTTCAATTGTTAAACTATAATGAGAAATATTTAATTAGGCTGTTAGGGAAATACATGGATGCAATTTATCCAGTGTGCATAGGCATCCATATATGTAATTAAGCAGACACTTGTCTAGCTTATCTGTAAACCCCTCTAATGATTGTGGTAATAGAAACTTTCTAGTCACCATTTTGTCCAAGAAAAGGAAAGACGTGTCAGGCTTTACAACAGAAGAGAACGTTCGGTTCCGTTAAGAAAAAACACACAAATTCCAATTATTCCTTTGTAAAACCAGACAACTGGAAAAATTCCATATAACTTTATAGTTGTTTCTTTAGGAAAGTTCAGCTTCTTTTAATTCTTTTCCTCTTTATATTTCTCTCTTAGAGGTCTCACTTAATATTTTCATCACTATTACTTTTTCTGAATTTAATTGCTCATGTGTTTTCAGAGTTCCTGATTCTCGTCTTCCTGAGCGTCAAAAACTGTGACATATTATGGACACCCTCGACTTCACTGTTGTTTTAGCAATCATTTTAGCCCTTCCCATGGCTGGATTTGATTCTGGCCACAACCAAACCAGAAAAAGCACCGACTTTAGTTCATTTATCCATTTTTTGGAAAGAAAAATCACCAGTACATTAGTATCAGACAATCTGTTGCCCTGTTTTTGAACAATCTGTGAGGTAACGGATTTCCCCTATTGCCCACAAATTTGTTTTATGTCATTCTGCTGTTTTGTCCCAGTATAATTTTTTCACAATGACATTTGATAATGTATTTTCCCTAAGATCCTTTAATCTTTTTCTCTTAATAAACTGAACATTAGAGGAAGTATATGAAATACTTGCATTATTTTCATCAAAGTTTGAACAGCAGGTTTTACAGTACGTTATCATCAGAATTTTCATAAAGCAGTATGAAAAAGATATAGCAGGTTATTTTCTGTAAGTAAATGTTTAAAATCTGTGTTAAAAGTATATTTCATAATGCTTATGAAGACATATTTTCAGCTATGGATAGTCAAAACATTTATTCCCCCTAAGCAGTGCCTTTTTTGCCTTAAGAGCTTCTGTGGACTAAACCAGTCTCTCAAGGGCTTTTATACACAAGTTAGAACTGATATTTAAAGTGGTTTATTGTTACAATTAGGCAATATTTTAATATCTAGTAAGCAACTGCACACATTACACAAACTGTTTTTCACATCTTCTTGAGAAATTTGAAAAATAATTATATGGATTTGATGGATGGACTACTCAGGGGATGAAAAACTGGCTGGATGGTCACACTCAAAGAGCTTTTGTCGATGGCTCAATGTCCAAGTGACAAGTGCTGTCCCGAGGAGTCAGTATTGGGACTGGCAGTGTTCTACATCTTTGTCAGTGACACGGACAGTGGGATCGAGTGTGCCTTCAGCAAGTTTGCTGATGACACCAACCTGAGTGGTGCAGTCATGTTGGAGGGAGGGGATGCCATCCAGAGGGACCTTGACAGGCTTGAGAGGTGGGCTCATATGAACCTCATAAAAATTCAAGAAGGCCAAGTTCAAAGTCCTGTGCCTGGGTTGGGGTAATCTCAAGAACAGGTACAGGCTGGGTGGAGAATGGATCTACTTTTGATTTTTGGTTTGAGAATTTTTTTTTTTTAATTTTTCATAGGCTACAGATAATCAACCAAGAGAAATCAGAGCCAGAGTCTGGAACCACATGCAGAACCCAGACCCACCATCTTGCAGCCAGTGCTCCACTTGCTGAAAGACAGGGTCATTGAGATTAATACTTCCTTCTGAAGTACACCAAAAATATTGATAGCTGAAAGTAAGTATAGTTAAACATTTAGAAGTATTCTTTTGAAGTCACTATTATTGAAGTGCAGAATTCAAACCTTTGGTAAAACTTTCTGTTCATAAATAAACAGCTCTTTTTTTTCCTTTTAAAATTTGCTCTCAGTCAGGCATTGTGACTGGACCTCTGCTTTATGCAACTAAAATGGTTTGTTTCTCAGTAAATAGAAAAACTGTCATACCTAGAAAAGGCACATTTGCCTGCTAAGAAAAGAAACAGCAGGCACTTTGGCTATGGCACTTCCCTAATAATAATATCCTTGCTGTCAGTTGAGTTCCTAGGTGACAGGTGTCGTCATAATAAGAACAAACAAAACATCTCTCAGAAATGACACCTTCAGAGTCAGCACATGTCTAAAAAGACAAGAATTGTCAACGGAACAGAGTTGCCAGAGCCCTTCTGTGATAACATGACTGCCTGCATAGATGAGGGGAGAGACATGGACGTTATCTACCTTGACTTCATCTTGGCTTTTGACACCGTTTCCCCTAAAATCCTCAAAGGAAAGCTAGGGAAGGGCAGATTAGCTGAATGATAGTGAAGGGGTTTGAGAACAGTCTGAATGGCAGATCCTGGAAGGTTGTGGTAAGTGGTACAGAGTATAGCCAGAGGCCTGTCACTGGTGACGTTCCACCAGCGATCAGTACTGGATCCAGTCTTGTTCGGCTTATTCCTCAGCGACCTGGATGCAGGGACATAGTGTACACTCAGCGAGTTTGCTGATGGTACTAAACTTGACAAAATGTCTGGTACACCACAAAGCAGTTCTGTCATTCAGTGAGATCTGAACAGGCTGGACAGTTGGGCAGAGAGGAACCCAACGAGTGCAAATGCGAGGTCAGTACCTGGGGAGGAATAACCCCAGGCATCAGCACAGGCTGGGGGCTGGTCTGCTGGAAAGCAGCTCTGCAGATAAGGACCTGGGGTTCTGGTGGACAACAAGCTGTCCATATGTGGCCTGGTGGCCAAGAAGGCCAAGGATTCATTAGGGATGTGTTAGAAAAAACATTGCCATCAGGCAGAGAGAGGTGTTCCTGCCCCTCTACTCCGTAGATGAGGCAGTATCTGGAGCATTGTGTCCAGTTCTGGGCTCCTCAGTTCAAGAAAGACAAGGAACCACCAGAGGGGGTCTGTGAAAGACTCTGGTTATGATTGTAGCATCTCTCTCGATGAAAGGCTGAGGGAGCTGAACTTGCTTAGCCTGGAGAAGAGAAAATGGAGAGAAATTATTATCAATACGTACAGATAACTTAAAGGTGGGTGGCAAGAAGATGGGGCCAGATGCTTTTCAATGGTGACCTGCAAGAGGATAAGGGGCAAAAGACACAAAATGAAACACAGAAAGTTTGATCCCTATATAAGGAAAAGCTTCCTTACTTTTAATGTGAGAGAGCACTGGAACAGGTTGCCCAGAGAGGC
The DNA here is from genome assembly GCA_013397175.1 of Platysteira castanea. Classification (NCBI taxonomy): domain Eukaryota; kingdom Metazoa; phylum Chordata; class Aves; order Passeriformes; genus Platysteira; species Platysteira castanea. Next base: position 82,068 of record VYXC01000812.1, read on the forward strand.
TGTGAAGCCTCCTTCTCTAAGGATATTCTGTGCCATGTACTTAAAGTGAACTTGCTTTAGCAGGAGAGTTGGACTAGGTGATTTCCAGAAGTCCCTACCACTCTTCTAACCATTCTATGATTCTGTGATTCT
>VYXC01000812.1:82238-112329 GCA_013397175.1 Platysteira castanea
TTTTTTTTTTCCTGCTGTGCTAACCTGAAAAAGGGAAAAAGGAAAAAAAAAAAGGAAAAAAATATCACCCCGCCCTTTTTTTTAATATTATCAACTTATTTTAAGGGTAGGAGGTTTTTGTTGAGGAGGAGTATAATCACTTTTAGATCTCCAAGTTTTGGTATTTGACACAAAAGAGTGTTCAATTTTTTTTATTTTTTTTTATTTTTTTGGTAACTAAGTAGTCACTGCAGCAAAATTAGAAAATATTATAGCACTGTAAAATATACTACAGTAACACATTTTGCATCAGTTATTTACTCCACCTTGCTGGAAAGACTGGTTTCCAAAGATGTACAAGCTTCCCAATTTGCTCTGAGCAAGTGAAGCATGTTATTAAATCCTTTTATATTTTATACCTAGATGCTCCATGATGCTTTCGGTTTCTTTCCATAGAGAATATGTAGTGCAAGAAGACCCACTAATTCTTGGCAAAGCTATTTAAACAGCTGGAAAAATATTTTTCTTCCTTTTCTTCAAAATGTTTCTGAATGCAAACATGTACACTACAACTATGTGCAAAATTTTCCAACAGTGGAAGTCTACAATTGCTCTAAACCAAAGAAAAGCAAATGTTTACAAAACATATAAAATTTTGCAAGAAGAGCAACTTATATGTATGTTCCCCTGAAGAAAAAGACCATGCTTTTTGAAAATAGTCTTTTATTAAGTGTCTGTAGAAATATAACAATATAAAACCAATAAAAATGTTATTTAAGAAAATATATAGGGAACAGAAAGATGGAGAAAGAAAGCATAGTAGTAGATAGTGGAGAAGAAAGACATCGCTTTCTGTGGATCCAGTGACAAGGTTTGATTGTTGCAATTTCAGTGTTCCTTGGTCAAAGTTATGGCTGCAGTCTTGATCCGCCGGGGGTGGGAGAAGCCCGTGAAACACAAAGTTCTAGGGGTTAATATGTGTTCAGGTTCAGCTGGGATTGCTCACGTACCTCCCCTGGTGGGGAAGTTTTCTCTGTCTCAACACTGTGGATCAGTGCTCTGGTGGAAGGGCCCTGAAATGAGCCGGGGGGCATTCTGGAGGTCTTTGATAATTTATGACCCCTTTCAATACATGACGTCATTTTCTCCCGCTAGTGTAGTTGAGGCAGTTATGCCTTATCAGAGGGATAAACACCTTCTGGCCTAGTGTGAGTGTCTTGATACCCTCCTCAGGGCTGGGAGTGGGACAGGAGGTAGAGTTTTACACCTGGGCCAGTTGTGTAAGGGAGGATTTTGTCAGGATAAAAAGCTTTATCCCATCTCAGAGGATCCTCTTCTTACCAGCCTTTCATCTGGCTCAAATGTATCTTCTTGGAAAATAAAGGCTAGTTTATTGTGGTCATCCTCAGGTAGTGGGTGTGCACCCCTTCTGCACCTGGGCTGTTCCTATGTAGATCAGAGGGTTTTTCCACATCCCCTCCTCCCCCCCAAAAAATTCTCCTCTTCCCCTTGTTTGGGGGGTGCAAACCCGGCCTCAGCAGAGCACCCTGTCCAACTGTTTGAGTCTTTAACACTCCAGTCTCTCACACCAGCTTATCTGTAAATTTAATTGGGCCATGGTCTGTTACGAAAGTTGATGATATGTGATGACTTATGCATATTTCCCAAACTCAGACCCTTAAAAAGACAAAGAATTTTGTTAATCTGGAAGGAAAGCTGTATCAGTAACAACCGAAATGTAAACTTCTCTTTCTGCTTCTAACTACAAATGACAGATCAAAAGGTTTCCAGAAAAATACAGCCAAAGGAAGAAAAAGCTTGTTATGACTTTCTTGTAGCTGAAAGAAATATTATTTTAAAATTCCTGAATAATGTTTTAAGTGGCAGTGATATTTTCTCCCCCCAGCAGCTTTTGACAGAACTTATGGGTGAGCAGAGACAACAATAAATTTGATTAATGGATCAGTGGTGTGCAGCTGGGAATGGGTGGAATTTAAGATGCAATGGTCATGTCAAACTTTGATACAAAAAGATTAAGGCTGATTCTATTTTATGATCTTTTTCAGATTAGAGCAATTTAAAAGGCTTATAATGAATGTCAAGACTTAATTTGCTGTACTTATTTTTCCACTTTAAATATATAAACCTCAGAGAGTAATGAAACAGAGATCAGAAATCCGAGTTTTTACAATCATTTCTCTTTGCTTTAGTTTCCAAGACAGCGATGGAGTGTGAGAGATGACTGGTTTTATATTGCCTTTGACCAAGAATAAAATGCCAGGGATGTCGAAATGGCAGCTGGCTGTATGGACATCAGTATTTATGAAGTCTCTCAAGTGAGAGAAATGGAAAAATAAACCCTTCTATTCTGAAAATTGTTTTTCTCGTTTTACATGAACAAAAAGTCAGTATCTACTGCCTTTTAAAAGCCTGCTTCCTGAACAGAAACCTGTTAATTCTGAAACCTGACAATTATTAGTTTGCAGATTCTTCACAATTTCATTAGTAGCAACACACTGAAGTTACAGTTGTGAAGAAATGAGGGAAAAGAATGAAATTTTTTAGCTATTTCATAAAGCATTAAACACAAAAATATATTCAAAGTAAGTTTAAAATTCTAGAAATAGTAAGTAACCTGATCCTGTAACAAAGGCATATTTTGTGAACTCAACATCGAATTTGGTTTCACACTAAGAAAGAAAATATAAAGTTTCAATTTATTGTATTTGTTTAGAACTTATCTGTATAGTTTCAAGGATATTTTAACCTTTCTTTCCCAGTTATATTATTGTATTTATTCCGTGGAATAGAACACATGTTCCTTAGGAAGATCTAAACGAAGGAGGTTTCATGATTCCTTTCATTTTGTATTTGCAGAGGATTTGTTGGGGGTTTTTTGTCCTTCTAACATTTCTAACTCCACAATAAAGTAGCAAATAAGCTTAAGAGAAGTTTAGTCAAATTTGATCAACTAATTATTCTTTTTACAGTTTTCCTGCTTAGTTCAGGCTTTTTTATTTTATACAGAGGGGAATAAGTTTGATAAATAATAAATATTTTGTTACTGAGTATCACAATGATGTTTTCACAGAGTTAGAAGACTAGAGATTGGTATCATACCCTATGATTTCTCAGCCTGACAGAATTCTACAGCAAAGATCTCTATAAATATGACGCCTAAAAAACCTCCTTTTTTCCCCCCTTGATATTAAATTGGTGTCTACAAAATCATGTGAAATGGGGAGATTGCATAGTGGCACCACTTTTCTCTTCAGGATCACACAAAGAGCAAGTCCTGTGTAGTGGGTTGATGCTGGCCAGATGCCAGACATCCACCAAAGCCACTCTTTCATTCCCCTCCACAGCTGGACAGGTGTTGCAGTGGGGATCCCGAGACAGGGGAGAGAAAATTTAACAGAGGGTTCATAAGTTGAGATAAGGGCCATGAGACATCATTCTCCAAATATCATCATGGACAAAACAGGTTCAAATTAGAGATATTAGTTGAATTTATTGCCAACAAAATCAGAGCAGGATAATGAGAAGTAAAATAAAACCTTAAAAAACACCTTCCCCTCACCCCTCCCTCCTTCCCAAGCTCTACCTCCCACTCCAGTGGTGCAAGGAGACAGGGAATGGGGGTTATGGTCAATTCACCACCCATGGTTTATCTCGCTGCTCAGGGAGAGGAGTTGCTCCCCTTCTGCACCGTGGCAGTTCTCCATGAACTTCTCCAACGTGAATCCATCTCACGAGCAGCAGCCCTCTGTGACCTGCTGCAATGTGAGCCCATCCGATGGGCAGGAGTCCTCCCAAAACTGCTGCAGTGTGGGTCATACTTCCACGGCGTGCAGTCCTCCAGGGACAGGCTACTCCAGCGTGGGAGCAGAGTCCCTCTCCCCATGGATCTCCCACAGGGTCACAGCTTCCTATAGGCATCCACCTGCTCCAGCCTGGGGCTCTTCTATGGGCTGCAGGGGCACAGCTGCCTCACCATGGGCTGCACCATAGGCTGCAGGGGAATTTCAGCTCTGGTGCCTGGAGCACCTCTTACCTCTCCTTCTCCACTGACCTTGGTGTCTGCAGAATTGTTCCTGTCACATATTCTCACCCAACTCTTCTCTGGTCTAACTTCATTTTCCACTTTGATCATCTTTCTGTGGCTTACTTGTGCTATAACTCATTTTAAATTGTTCACCAATAGACAGATATTACCTGTCAGCTGAAAAAAACTGAGATGATTAAAACCGAAAAACAGATATGCCTAAAATATCTGGAATGAAGCCTCATCATTTGACTCCAACCTAAAGAGCTGAGGTGGGCCAAAGGGATGATTACTGGGAAAGAGCTCAAGATTGCATTGCTTCCTAATACCCTATTATGTAGCACTTACAGGGTAGGAAATGATAGACAAGAGGAAACGGCTTCAAACTGAAGGGTGGTGGGTTTAGATTGGACTTTAGGAAGAAATTCTTCACTGTGAGGGTGGTGAAGTGCTGAAACAGTGCCCCAAGAAGTTGTGGAAGCCCAATCACTGGAAGTGTTCTAGGCCAGGTTGGATGGGGCTTCGAGCAACTTAGTCTAGTGGAAGGTGTCCCTTCCACAGCTCAGGGTTTGGAACTAGATGATCTCTAAGGTCCCCTCCAACCCAAACCATTCTGGGATTCTATGATTCTGTGGCTAGCATGAGACACCATTTTATATTTTTTTTTCTCACTTTGTAGTAACTGTTGAAGGCAAGGGCAAGAGTGGAACAATGCAACCCATTGTCATACTTGATGAAAATTGATCAAATCTCTGTATAGTCTGACTATCTAAATCAAAATTCAGAGATAAATAACCTCCAAGGATCTTTTCCATGGGCAGCCCTTTTTTCTAAGAAAAAGAAACAAACTCCCCTTCTATTATCTTTAGGTTATATGATCAGAAATCAGATCAGGGAGAAACTTTAGGCTAAGAAGAGGGACCAGCTCCTAGTTTCTCCTTACTTTAACAAATTTCTAACGAAATGGACTATTTGTCGAGAAGGGAAATACAAAATCAAGCTATTTGTGTTTGTATGTTTTTATGTATTTCTCTTCATTAGTTATTCAAAATTTTGCATTATCAGACTAATATTGCAACAAGACTTGAAATCTTTATCTAAATGAAGCAGAAGTGAACATTAAAACAACTTTTCAGATCATCTTTCTTCATATATGAAAACAAATTCGTGAATTGTCATGTACAAAATATATTGATTAATGTTCGTGAAATATACACTTTTTATCACACATATGAGAATGATTTTACAATGCCTGTGATGAATTCTGTTTCCTTTACTTTTCTTAGTCAACATGCCTTTTCTAAACAAAAAATTTAATGCATGAAATATGATTTTTCTTTTCCTGTCAGGTACGAAACAAAATCAGAATATTTTTTGACATTATCATCCTCCTTAATGAGTATAAACTGGGGTGCCTGGGAATACAATTGACTTGAATGTTCTTGTACACAGCAGTTAAAAAATCAATAAAATTTAAAAATCAATTAAATGAAAAAGATACTCTGAACTGGAAATATAGAGGTTAAGGAAGAAAAAGACACACTTCAAATTTCAGTTCCGTCACACATGCAAACATTAAGCAAATTGTGTAGCATTAGCCTTACAAATGTTACTTTTAGGCACCTTATTATGTTATTAATCTAGTCATAATCTTAGAGGTTTGATTTTCCTCTTTTTACATATTTTTATTTCTAAACAGGGGCAAGCTTGATTATAGTGCAGGACTTCATTCATATATATGCAAAATATCATAGAAACTGGTGAATGGAAACTTCTTAGGGTTGCAGTTGTTAGAACAATTGCATATTTAAAAATAACTCCACTTATTTCTTATTTTGTAGTTGTCTTACATGTCTTGTTACTTTATGCAAAGTTTGGAACAGCTGGATATACTGAGGTAACTGATGCTAGGCAGCTGGAGACTATAGAAAACTGTGTTTATGCATTACTTTTTTTGACATGAAGCATACATGTTTTCCAAGATCTTGATACTATTAAAAATATTATTAATTTTTAATGGATGACAAGAAAACTTTTGAATTTTTGTAGTGGAAATGTAACCTAAAGCAACATTAATAAGTATTTCAAAATATCAACATGAGTAGTTTTTTTCACCTCTGGTAGATATGTTACTTGAGAAAATGCTTTCATATATAGTTAACTTCCTTGGTTCAAGCAGTTAATTAGTAGATAATTTTAAATATTTTTCAGTGACAACCTTAGGCTCATTCTCTTTTGAGAGAGTGACTGTAGTCTCCTGGGTAACTCGGTCAAGCAATATTTTTCTAAACTTTGTTTAACCCACTACTCCAAATGCATTGGCATCTTGTTTTGGAAGTCTAGGCAGACATTGCTAGAGGTTAAGGCCATAAATTTCTTTAAGACTGTTATTTCTAATACAACACTTTATGTACCAAAACCTTTAAAACATGCTTCATAAAATACAATTTATATTAAAAAATTACTGTTAAATTGTTAAGAAATTTTCTTTGCAAATACTGATTTCATTGCTTTTTGTGTAGGCTTTATGTGCTGACACAGAAAAATTCAATGTATTACACAACAGAAAGATTATTAATCAGAAATGTGATACTGTGTTTTTATTAATCTTGCTGCAAATTTTATGAATTATAAATTAAGTTTTTATTTTGTATTTTAAAAGATTATTTGGAACAGAAGCTTGTAGCAAATTTTACTGTAAATTATCTGTTCCTATACAATAAAGCCCATATATTATGATGTAAAGTGCTACATTTAGCATGTTACAAGCATAGAGTTATAACTACCTCTCTTAGTAATATGTGCTTTGTAATACGAAATTTCTTTTCATTTCTTTCATTCTTTTCTTTCATTTGATTGTTTACAAAGATGGTTACCACCATTAGTATGCACAGGAATCATGTCCAGCCCAAAATTTAATTGTTGGAAGGTAAATGAAAATTATGAAAATATCTCAGCCTGTGCCCTTATTCTTTAGCATAAATTAGTCTTCTAAATGTTTTAGTTGTGTTTTAGACACAATAACCTAATACCAGTATTTGTGAAGATTTGTGTAGAACACTATAAAGACATTAAATGTCTTGCTGCAGAATAATAATTTCAGCAAAATAATTCATAGAATAGGTATTAAAAGAAAAAGTTAATAACCTAAAACTTTTAAAGTTTTTATTGGTTTACTTCTAATAAAATAAATAATAAAATTCAGGTATGATCAAGATGATTTCCTTCTATGATGAAATAACTGTTTTTGTGGACAAGAAGAAATTAGTATATATTACTTGCCTTTGCTACATCTTCTACCTCACTCTCTACTAGCACTCCTGTAATGAAACATAAGCAGTGAGATATCAGCGTGTGAACTACAAGAGAGATGAAGAATGGGCTGAAAAGGTCATTAAGAATAGTTCCAAGTCCAGCTGACAGATGGTTATGAATCCATACCTCTCATACCAGTACAAGGACCAGTAGTTCAAATCATAGAATCATAGAATAGTTTGGGTTGGAAGGGACTCTAAAGATCATCCAGTTTCATTACCCCTGCCATGGGCAGGGACATTGTCCATTAAACCAGATATCTCATAGTCCCCTTTCCTCCAAACCTGGACTTGAGCACTGCCAGGGTTTGGACATCCACAGTTTCTCTGGACAACCTGTTCCAGTGTTTCAGCACCTTCACAGTAAAAAATTTCTTCCTCACATCTAATTTTTACCTACTATCTTTCAGTTTGAATCTCTTCCTCTTTGTCCTGTAACTATAGTTCCTGAAAACAGTCCGCCTTCAGATACTGGAAGACTATGGGGTCTGCATGCAACCTTCTCCTCTCGAGGATGAATATTGCCAACTTTCTCAGCCTATCTTCATAAGGGAGGTTCTATATCCTACCCGTGGTCCTGCTCTGGACTTGTTCCAACAGGTAGACATCTTTCTTGTGCTGGGGACCCCTGACCTGCATGCAGTACTCACAGGTCGGGCCTCAAAAAAAGCAGAGTAGAGGGGAAAAATCACCTCCCTTGACCTGCTGGTCACACCTCTTGATGGAGGCCAGAACATGGTTGGCTTTCTGGGCTATGAGTGCAAATTGCTGCTGATGCTGAATTTTTTATCAAACGTCACTCCCAAGTCCTTCTCCAAAGGGCTACTCTCAACCTCTTCTCCATTCAACTTGTGTATGTGCCTGGGATTGCCACAATCCAGGTGTAGGATCTGCTTCACTTTGTTGAACTTCCTGAGTTTCACACAGACCCACCTCTCAATCCTGTCCAGGTCCCTCTGGATGGCACCCCTTCCCTCCAGCATGTCAACTGCACCACTGTTGTGGCTTGTCACTGGCCTGATGCCAAGCACCCACAAGAGTTTCTCGCTCATCCTCCCCTGCCACAGCTGGGCAGAGGAGAGAAAGGAAAAAAAATTAACAAGCGGTTCATGAGTTAAGATAAGGACTGGGAGAAAACTCTTCAAGGGTGAAACACGCTTAACTATTTCTGGTTCCACATTTTATCCATTGGAGAAATTAATGGGCATTATTCTGTGTTTGGCTGTGTGAAAACCTCTAAAAAGCTTTCTACCAATACACTATTTATTTCAACTAAATGCGTATTATATTTCATGAACTCCTGTCTTTTTGTTTGTTGGTCAACTTTATTATTCTTTCTGTGTACATCAAATCTTGCTAGTTGATAAAAAAATTAAAATGTTTTCTTGCTTTAGTCCTTCTAACAAGATTGTTAAAAGAAACTTTCACAACATCATCCTTTTTATTTATTTTTCTAATTTTAAATTATTTCCCTAAGCCTCTCAGTCTTACTAGTTAATTTAACTCAACTATGCAACAAATATATAATAAAACATTTTCCTTTATGCAGTCTTCTATGTCCTCCTTAGTATAATTTATAAGTCATTGATGAGGAGTTTCAGATAGTGACCAGGTAAGAAAACACAAGTTAGAAAGGAGACAAAACTACAAGACACTGTGGTAGCAAACAATAATCACTAATAGGAAGGAAAAGAGTGTGGCAACTAGTACAGAGTTATGACAGGTATTGGCTGTATAAAAGGACCAGTGACAACATAATTATCAAATTTATGCCTTTTTTTTTTTTTTTTTAAATACATAGATATCATCTGCATCAGGAAGAGCAAAGCTCCAATTATGGACTCTGTAATTATTTAAGATATTTCTATGAAGTTCTTCTAATACTGTTTCTTTTAAAAACCTGGAAATTTTACTATTACCTTGCATTTCTCCTTTCCACTCTCTATGTTATACCCTCTCTGCGGATTTCTTTTAAAATTCTTGTAGTCAAATCCTGCATCATCTTGGTATGTCTGTGCCCTCAAAGTTATTTTCTTTATTCCCCATTGACAGCATGTCTGGAAAGTTACTCAAGCAAGTTTACAGAACTCATACTGGGATCTGGTAGTTTGCTTTTCTATCTTTTTAATTGTTGCATTCACTCAGAAAATGACAATTTCATCCCTACAAAGTGTTATTTCTGGGAATCTTTTAATATGCAATTGCTAGAAAAAATTAATCTGGGTTTCTTTTGAGAAGCCTCTGGTGGGAAGGCTTGTTTTCTCTTCAAATAAAATAGTGATGGCCTAGTTCAATTTCTGACATTTTATTTCTTTATTCTGGAAATCAAGTTCAAATGATTACAAATAAATCATTATTAATTAACTAATTTGAGTAACTAATCAGCTCTAGTGTCTTCCCTGCTAACTGAAGGTATGTGACCTTCTAGCTTCTCCAATGTTACTGGATTAATTAATCCTAAAATACTGACATGTATATACTAGTGAAAATTTCATGGTAACAGTAAAACAGTAAAACACTGCAAAAGCTGCCAAAGAACTTAGGTGGTTACTAGGCTGTTTTGCTTCTTCTAGTCAAATATTAGAATAGAATAGAATAGAATAGAATAGAATAGAATAGAATAGAATAGAATAGAATAGAATAGAATAGGAAAGTTCCAGGTCAATTTGGACAGACTTTTGAGCAATCTGATCCATAAAAAGATTAAAGATGTCTCTCTCCGTGGCAGAGGGGTTGGACTAGATGATCTATAAAGGCCCCTTCTGACCCAAATCATTCTTGGATTCTATGATTAAAGCACTTTCACTTTATGTGAAATAGTACTGAGAACAGTTTAAAAACTCCTTACAATTAAGCCTAATTTCAAGCTATATAGAGATACAAAAGAACTAAATACCACTTAACTGAACACAAATAGTATAATTACAAATATGCTTCATAATTTAAAACTATAAAAGCTGTGAAATAAAAAAAAAATCAGTTAACAAAGTCATCTTAATCTTCTTTATTATTGTATAACCAAATAAGCTCTCTCATAAGCACAATATTTAATACAAAATGCTGATTAATTCATAAAAGCTGTGAAAATAAGGAATTATGACAACTACCCCTTTCTTCAGTAAAAATATTGTAGGATTTCTAGTTATATCATCAAGGTTTAAGGCATCTTCAGAATAACTTGTCATCATAATAATTTTTCTTTGCTGTCTTCAATTACTGATTTTTTCATCATACTGAGGGGTCTTGGCCAGGTCTTTTTAAGCATCAGTGATAACAATCTAGAATCATGCAGGATAGCAGTTGGGGGAGAACTGATCTACTTCTGTTCTGTTGACACCTGTGGGATACTAAAATTTGTGCTGCTGTATCTATTGGCTCAGTTATACACTTTACAAAATGAACTGAAGAAATTCAAGAAACACTTGAAAGAAAAAAGAAATTTTGAGGTTAAGGAAACTAAAATTCTCAGGTCTCTATATTGTGATGTTATTATTGAAGGAGCTAAAGAAATTGGTTTGCTTACTGAAGACAGCCTAGCAGGAAACATACAGTGTAAATAATAAAGACTTACTGCATTATTTAAAGGGCAGATGATGCAAACACGAACAGAATGAATGACATATAGAAGAACAACTGCATAGAGGAAAAAAATGTGTTCTCTTAGGCAGCACTAAAACACAGAGCCTGTAAGGTCACTTGAGTCAAAGACTTAAAGAGGCATCCAACAACCTGCCTGGAAAATTCAAGCAAGACAAACTTCTCACTCAGCAAAAAGACAGAAATCATCAAGACAAACTTCTCACTCAGCAAAAAGATGGAAATCAGAGTGTGTCAAAAATCAGTTGTCATGTGGGGTCAAGGGATTAAAGAGAGAAATACTGATGGAGGAGTGATCAGCATTGTGTAAAAGTTTGAAAACTTGCAATTGAATAACTGAATTTCAAGTATATTATTACAGGCAAGGCAAGATTTAGCTAGAAACTAGAGTTTGTAAGTAGGGGAAAAATGGCTAAATTACACATTTTTTTCTACTGCTTTTCTTATGGATTATTTTCTTTTCTGCTGCTTAATTTATGTATTAATTTTATTAGATTTTGTGGAATTACAGGTTCTTCTTTGGTAGATCTACACTAGAGTACCTTATCTGTACGCAAAATTTATCTAGCTGTTAACATAGTTTACAGACCCATATTTATAAATGTAAGTCTCTATACATATGCCTGTATAAATTCATATTCGTGTGTCCAACTAAAGTAAAGGAGGATGAAATAGAAAATACAACTGCAATCAAATGCCATTTGAAAAGCCATAAGGAAAAGGCTATCAAGATTGAATTCTATGTGGAAAGGGAGAATGAAGAAAAGGTTCTGGATTCTGTACTTCTCTTTCAGTACTCCATAAAATAAGATTTATTTTAGAAAACTTAATATAGACTCATCATCCTAAGCACTATAACCTACAAAACTCCTCAGAAATAAAAGTGGGAGTGGCAGCTACAGATGGAAACAATATCGAACTGACACTATTTTCACTAAGGCAATAAGTCTGTTTATTAGTGCCCTTGGTTTTCTTCCACTAAAATCAATAGCAAAAACTACATTCATTTCTATTGCCCTACATTGAGAATACATGAAGTAATCTTCTTCGGTTAACATTTTTTTTCAGACAGTTGGCAACACTTGACCATTTGGTGAATCTGTTTGACATTTTGCTTTTTCCAGATTAAGAAAGTTGTAAAGTAAGCTGTTTTCCTATGCAAATTTGTATTACTTGTTGGTTAAAAAAATGAAATTTTAAAGGAATATATTAGAATTTAGATATTAGTGATTTTTAATATAAAATAATATTTAATATGAAATATTTATATAAATTTGCACTTTTTAAAAATTATGGGCATAAAACATAAGTAACAAGCATAGTAAAATATGTGTACACAGAGTGTAATAGAGAAGATAACCTGAGGAAACTTCCACATGGCTGTTTACGGGAAGAAAAAAAGCAAAATATGAACAATCTCCAGTTCATTTCTTATTAAAAGGAATTTCCTTTCCATGGCTAGCTTGTTTCCCTCTGTCACAAACGACATGCAGAACAAATCAGTGGCTGGTTCTTGAGGTCATCCTTTTCAGGATTTGTTCATGAACTAATCCCAAGTTGATTTAGAGATGAAAATACCTTTTCCTCCTTTTAAAGTAAGTCTAGTTACTATTTAACAAAGAAAAGAGGGTATTACTTTTTTCCTGTATCTGACTTTTGGAAGAAAATAACTTCTCAAGTTGTTCTCATAAATACCTCCATAATTTCAAATTGAACTGAAATAATTTACCAGTTAAGTAAACAATCCACGGTGTAATTATGCAGGAATATTTTTCATCAGCATTACTGAAAAAGTTACCCAATATTTTACAGGTCAAAGTACAGATAATTTCAAGCTCACTTCCTGAAACACGACGTTCAAGCTAACATTTCATATAGTTCAAGGATCGTTCACTTTGTGATACCCTCACCCTTGAAACCAGAATATTCCAGATAGTTGTAGCAGAGGTGCATTTCTTGTCAGTGGCTGCATGAAAGTGAAACATGAGGAACAGTTTGTTGGTTTAGGTTTTTTACCCATTCCCACGGCCAGAGGTCAAAAAGTTGTGTGGGCAGAGTTATCCCTCTAGAGAACCAAGAGGCATGTACAAATACAACTTTTAACTTGGTGAATGCTGACTGCTTCTGCTGACTCCATTGAAGAGTCTTAGCAAACCAAACAAGTCATGATCTTATCCGATTTAACTTGTTGAAAATGGAAGAGCTTTAACTGGTCTGGGCACTATTTTTGTCAGCTAGACTGAACTCCAAAATATTTACTCATACTGGTGATGTTATCGATATGACAAACTTGAAAGAAGTCAGTGGGATTAATTATATAGTCATGACGAACAATACCTCATTTGCAATCTAAAAAACTAAAATGATTGTGTGTTTTTGAATATGTGTCCCCCGTTTTTTCTCACATTAAACTGAGTGTATTCTCTTCCTTAATAATGATTTTGACCAGAAAGAATAAATATGCTATAGATTTTTCTTTGAAAAAGATCCCTTTTTTTTCCTAACAGGTATTAAACCCCTAAATCCACAAGCAATGTTTGCTGGTTGGTCAAAAATTTGATCTTCAAGGAAAATACTGTAGGCAGTCTGTCTGCAAAGTTAGTATTCCTTTTAATGTTTATCTTCCAATAGAGATCATTATGGTAAGATTTTATCAATGTTGTTTGACATGCTGAGATCATAACTGAAAAAGGTCAGTACTTTGTATACTTTAGCCTGATATTAGTCTTAACTGCAGTTCTTGTATGTAAAAAGTTAAATAATCAGTAGAAATTAACCAGTGTAAGATGGAAGCAGACATATATGGCAATCAGTTGTTCACACAAACACATATACAAATGCACATAGAGCAACAACAACAAAAAAGAAATAGCCGTTTGTGTTCAAGAGAAAAAAATGATTAAATGTCACTTTGTTGGCAGATAGACCTTTAAGGACTTGTACTTTCCCTCATTGTGTGTATTTTAAAAATTGTGAAAATACAACAGCAGAAAAATCTTGTGTGGGCATCGAGCCTTTGACAGAATACAGAATGAGAGACATGTAAATATTTTTTTCTCATTTCCTACAGATGAATAGTAATATTTCCACTTTCTAGAAAGCTCCAGGTCTTGCCTCATCCTGTGAAAGAGGTGAAAACTATGTCTTGAAAGACAGCAGGTTATAGATCTCTAATCTCTGGTGTGCCTTTCAAAGAAGATGTTATATAAAGAAAAAATTAAAAAAAAAAAGAAAAAAGAAAAAAGAAAAGCCTTTCAAAGAAAAAAAAAATGCTTTGCACTCTTATAGGATCAGCTATGCAATCAACTTAAATTACTCCTGCTTATACAGTAGGATGGAAGAAGAAAATGTGAATTGTAATGCCTCCAAAGCACATCATACCAAGCACACCCTTTAAAATACATGAAGACTGCAGAAACTATTGGAAAGAAGTGAGGAAACTTACTGGACCTTGTAAAAACATGTAGTAGTACCAGAAGGCCTCATAGAAATAGTTTTGTATAAATATTTTTGTTTAAAATGGTTCCAGTTCTGGATTATGTTCCTATCACTATTAGCTAAGCTCCATAAAGTGCTAAATAGCCGTCTGTTCTAGCTGAGGAAATAATCTAATAGTTTCCCGTTTGATATGTGTGGTCCTGAGCTAGCATCTATGTGGCAACTTGGCTGTAAGGTCCACAAGACAAAATCCCATTTGAAATCAAAGGGATCAGATACCACATCATCCTGACTTTCCCAGTTCAGTTGTTCAGTTAATATCTTGATCACTAGTAAACCAACAGAAAAGAAATCTTCTAGCAGGAAATAGGAAGGATGATGAAATGCCCTCAAACTATTATACAGTTTAAGATTTAATTTCAAATCCAAAATCAGTATTTTGATTCTTATTTATTCTTGTTACAGATTTTGTCCTTTACTTAGAATCATACATACATATAATTCTGGTAGTGCTGTATTTTCTCCACCTTAATTTAAGTGAATCATAAAGTCTGTGAAATTAGATTATTTTAAGTGAATCAAAGTTAATGGTCCACCTGCTTTTTTGGAATTAATAAATATTAAACTTATTTTTCCAAAGTTTTAAATTATAAAGTACAAGAAGGTGAATGGTACCTCAGCTCTTAAGAATTCTTTAAGGGATTAAGGTGATTAGCCAGAGTTGAAACTTCTGTAAAGGTTTTTTGAGAATTCATGCCAAACAGAACTAAAGAGAAGCCTAAAGTTGTAAGATTTTATACTTACGATTATTTAATTGACACATTCATTTAACATCAATTCATTTAACTGATAACTACCTATTTAGAAGTCATATGGGGCCAATTCTCCTCCATGTTACATTGCTTTAAATCTGAGTAATGGCATTCAAATTAACGGGCTTAATCACATTAGTGATGGTTTTTTATATGAATAATTCTTTCCAGAAATCGTGCCTCTAATTAAAATTTTTCTAAAACACATATATATAGATATATTTGTCCTTTAATGATTTTGTGGTAATTTGACTTCAGTGCAGGGGCAGGTTATGCAAAGATCTCGCTGAGTGCTGTCACATGGCAAGTACAGGACAACGAGGGCACCAGGCCCAGCCAGCATGGGCTTGTGAAAGGCAGGTCCTTCTTGACCAACCTGATCTCTTTCTATGACCAGGTTGGTCAAGGAGGCCAGTGGCATCCTGGCTTGTATCAGGCATGGTGTGGCCAGCAGGATTAGAGAAGGGATTATCCCTCTGGAATTGGCACAGGTGAGGCCACACCTTGAATTCAGTGTTCACTTTTTAGTCTGTCATGGCAAGAAAGACATTTTGGTGCTGGAGCATGTCCAGAGAAGGGCAAGAGAGCTGGTGAAGGGTCTGGAGCACAAGTGTGATGTGGAGCAGCTGAGGGGGCTGGGAAAAGGAGGCTCTGGGCAGATCTTATTGATCTCCACAACGACCTGAGAGGAGGGTGTACCGAGGTGGGATTTGGCCTCTTGTCCTCGGAAACGAGGGATAGAAGGAGAATAAATTACCTCAGATTGCTTCAGAGGAGGCTTAGATTGGATATTAGAAAGAATTTCTTTATGGAAAATGTTGTCAAGCACTGGAACATGCTGCCTGAGGAAGGTGAACACTTAGAAAGCAACAAAACCACATTACAAAAATATAGATTAAGTACATGTCTGTAAGGAGAGGGTTAATTACATTTGTAGCGTATGCCTTAAGCACTCATCTGGTGGTGAAACTTGCATAAAACACCATGGGTGCCTATGCATAAGCTGCAAAAGGGAACAAGTTTCAGTTCTGGCCATGTGGAGGCAGGACCAAACTTGATAATTTTTGAGGCAACCGCTCCATTGTGGTGTGTTATATAACAGTGGCATGGCTGCACTAGTGCAGGAAGTGGGGTCACAAATACAAATTCCCACAGCTTGATTTCAGGATGTCCTGGGAAACCCCAAATTTTACTGTATTCCATATCTGTGCCTGAAACTGTCACTGCCTCTTTAACACCCAACTGTGTGGCCAGAAATGGAACCAAAGGTCTGGAGGGTTTCCAGGGGTCCTTTGAAAGAGGAGGGGAAGGCAGGCAGAGATAGACAATTCATGAACAATATATCAAAATTTTATCTAAGTAGCTTAACAGCACATGTGCATGTCACGCTTAGAAGTACAGCATCTCAAAACCTTTTAAGATAAGGAAAGTTGTTACGAAGGTAGACTGTATGAATCACATTTAACTGGTGAAATTGTATTACTCAGGTGAAAAAGGGCAAAAAAAATCCCTTTTTTACTCCATAATGGAATGAAATATATAAAACCTAACATGACAGCAATAATAAACTGATATTCCTCATTTTATAACTTAGACAGCTATAATTTTGCAAGTAAAATCCTGCATATTGAAGGAAAAAGTAAGCTCCCACTATTTCTCCTTTCTAAAAAATTATGGTTGTTTTATTAGTTGTATGACACAATCAAGTCCTGAATAAAATACTTCATGGTGCAACACTCTGTACAAGCTACCTGCCTTCCTTACATTGATTTTAGAATGCTTTTGACTAAAGTGTGTCGCCTTTTTCTGAGAACAGATTACCCAAAACCAAATCACTACTTTCGTACCAAAACAATCACTTTTCTTCTCCCTCCATGAAATTTCAATTCCTCCAGAGTTTGGTTAGATCACAGAACTGACACAGACATTACCTGGAAGTTAAAGCTCTGCCATTGCTGCCCATGTAAAATCAAGCCAAAATTAGCAAAGGACCTTTGATTTACTTGTACTCAGCTTTTTTTTTGTCTGGCAGGTGAAATAAGCTGACTACTGGTCTTTGGGGAAAGATTTTCTTTTTTTCTATGAAACTGAATTTCCCACTGTCCAGCATGCAGTCAAGATTGGTCCCTATGTGTTCTTATCAACAGTGATGCTAGAGCAAAGGGTAGAAGCAAAGGCATTAGATCCTGCCATGACTAGAAAAGGCTCATTGCAGGAAGCCTTGATAGGCTCAGTAGAGTAGTGTAAGACAAACAAAGAAATAGGATATGAGGAGTGAAGATACAGAGAGAAAATCCAGCATCACCAGCAGCTTTTCCATTACCTCATGCATCAGAGATCTGGCCTGTTAGTTTAAAAATCTTAACACTGACAGTATCACAATACTGTCAAAATGATATATCCAAAAGTGAGGATTATCAGAATAAGGGGTTGTTTCTAGTACTTAGATGTCAGTTTTCAAATGAATGATCAGACTGTTCTACTTACTGTAGCATAGACTTATACCCTGCATGCTGTTAAACCAAATTTATGGAAGGGAGAATTATTTATTTGAGGTCCTTCACCTGATCCCAGAATAGGAATATTTTCAAACAATGTCACAGAGAAGAAATAATACCATAATCTTCAAAGAATACCTATGTAACAGAGGTCATATGAGAAACTGGGCAAGGCATCATCAGAGCTACACCATAATATTTGGCCTGTTGGGGTTTTTTGTGTACTTAATAGTTAATACAGAAAAGCCATAGTGGCTCAGTATATCAACACCGCACTAAAGACACCACTGCCACAGTGGTGAAAGTGCTAGGAGCTAACAGCAGATTTACAGCTGAGCTTTTTTAACATACCAAGTAACCTGGATCACTCAGGGTATTGAGTAATCCACACATTGCTGAATGTTCACTGAGAATTTTTAGAATTAATAGGAATTTTGTAAGTCTTTCAGACTCTGAATGTTTAAAATAAAACACTCCAGAAAACTGTACTTTTAGAGCATCAACCTCCAAAACCACACTTGTTATTAAATTTAACAAATGCAGTTACAAACTTTAGGCTGGATCAGGCTTTATCTCAAGGCACATAATAAAGCACACCCCTATCCAGACTGTCTTGTTCATACCCCTTGACACTTATAAAGAGCTTTCCAAAGACAAAAAGGCATTCTGAACAGGCTACTTGCATTATGCTTCTATGTCCATCTTAACACATCTTTACAGCTTAATGAAAAATGTTTCTGCAAGATTAATTTGATCCAGAAAATTACATTACTTATGAAGAGAAATAAGTCTGGAAACTCTATTTGTGTTCCTTGGAATTCTAGTTGAGGCTTTTACAGCTTCATTTGGAAGTGCTTAATCTATTCAATAGAAGAAATCTAGAAGGCCTCCTGTATCTCTCTGATATGTGGCCGTGACAACAGCTGACACAAGCATCAGGTAATAAACATCAGAGGGATTATGTGCATGCTGCTTGGCATTAGAAAATTATATTTCAGTATATATGACTGAAACAGCAGTCATGATGCCCCTACTCTGTCTGTACTCTGTCACTTGCTGTAGTGAAGCAGGGTGACCACAGGACACATAGCAGTGATTTTACTGGGGCTGTGCAAGATGAGATTGACCAGGCAACCAACACTGTTCTCTCTCAAGACAAATATGGTTTCAAGCTCACAAAGTAACAACCTTATGTTTCGTTGTAATGACATTAATGGCCAATCTATCATGAATAAACAGGAAGTTTAGAAAGATATACTGATTTATGGTTTTATTAATTAGAATAAATAATAATGTGTTTCAGCATTCCCATAAAAACAGTGAAGCCATTTGTCATGGTTTAACACCACCCAGCAACCAAATACCACACAGCCATTTGCTCAGTTTCCCATCAGTGAGATTGTGGAGAGAATTGGAAGGGTGACAGCTGGAAAACTGGTGTGTTGAGACAAAGTTTAATAGGGAAAGCAAAAGTCACACATGCAAGCAAAGGAAAAACCAAGGAATTAATTCACTATTTCCCATGGATAGGCAGGTGTTCAGCCATCTCCAGGAGACCAGGGCCCTATCGTGTGTAGTAGTTACTTGGGGAGATGTTCCTCCATTCCTCCTTCTCCTCCCTCCTCTTCTCTCCTTCTTCTTTATATACTGAACATGATGTCTTATGATGTGGGACATTCCTTTGGTCTTTTTGGGTCAGCTATCCCAGATACACGCCCTCCCAACTTCCAATGCAACCCCAGCCTTCTTGCCATCATGCCTTTCTGTGTGGAAAGCAGAAAAGGCCTTGGCTCTGTGCAAGCCCTGCTCAGCAACAACAAAAACATCTCTGTATTATCAACCCTGTGTTCAGCATAAACGCACAATACAGCCCCATAACAGCCACTGTGAAGAAAATTAACTCTACCCCAGCCAAGCCAGCACACCACTAAAGATGGCCACAGCAAATCTACCCCTTCCCTGCTGAAAGAAGTACACCTGTTCCAAGCTGACTGGCTTCCCAGGTGGTTCAGGCTGAAAGCAATGATCAGTGTGACAACATTTTTATGTTCATGGTAAATTTACTGACTAACAGACATGGACTGAAAACTTACAGACACAGAGCACAAATCTCATGAGGGATGAGGGAGCTGGGGTTTTTCATGCTGGAGAAACGGAGGCTTAGATGAGACCTTACCACTCCCTACACAGCTACACAAAAGGAGGTTGTAGTGAGGTAGGTACCAGTCTCTTCTCCAGGTAAAAGGTAACAGGACAAGAGCAAATGGCCTCAATTTGCACCAGGGGAGGTTTAGATTAGGAAAACACCTTTCATGAAAAGGATAGTAAAGCACTGGAACAGACTGTCCAGAGACGCAGTGAAGTCCCTGAAAGTATTCAAAACGCATGTGACTATGGCTTGAGGACATGGTTCAATGGTGGTAGTGCTGGGTTAACCATTGAACTTGATGATCTTGAAGGTGTTTCCCAACCTTAAGGATTCTATGATTTATTATTTCTGGTACTTTAATGGATCAAACTATAAAAACAAATGCCACTTCCACAGAACATGCAAGTACCATTCACAGTGAAGTAAAGTGACCTTCTCACAGTGACATTTAAGCTGTTACAATCCAAGGATTTATGCCAGGATGTGAGTATGATTTTGTATGTGTATAGATAGGCAGTGAATCAATTTTACATTTGCTTGGCTCAGTGATTAACAAAATCACAGAACATAAATTTAAATGAAGTAATGTAAAACACTGTTGGCTTGTATAATATGAGATAAACTGAGATGACATACCTCTAAACTTTTAAACATTTTAAAAAATTGATTTTAAATAAATCTTTTTTTGTTGTTTGTAACTTACCTGCATGTGGTAAAAAATGTTTAATTTTTACCCCTTGTTGATGGAGAAGATTCGTATGTCATAAAAAATATTTATATTAATAAAGCACGAGGTGATTTATCACTTGAAAATGTCAAGTCTTTTAAAAATTATTTTCTCCCAGAATGAGAGCTACAGAAGTAGTCAGTGCAGTGGATATTACTTCCCCTCTCACATCTGAGAAAAAAAAAAAAGGTTAATTGCATTAGGAATGCTAAAAGAAAAATGCCCCAGTGTATTTATAAATTAGGCAACCATTTAGATAAATAATATTCCTCTCAATTTGAAGCACATTAAAGAAGGAAGAGCTTATTCACATATATAGAAACCTCCTTTTGGGCATTACAGTATAAAAAGGATATGAAAAGTTTAGAAAGCATTCAAAGTAAGGCTGTGAAGATGGTGAAGGTAGAGGGGAAGCCATACACAGAGTGGCTGAGGCCACTTGGCTGCTCTGCCTGGAGAAGAGNATACACAGAGTGGCTGAGGCCACTTGGCTGCTCTGCCTGGAGAAGAGGAGACTGGGGACAGACCTCATTGCAGTTACAACTTCCTCCTGAGGGGAAGAGGAGGGGCAGGCACTGGTCTCTCTTCTCTGTGGTGCCCAGTGACAGGACCCGAGGGAATGGCCTGAAATTGTGTCAGGGGAGGTTTAGGTTGGATATTGGAAAAAGGTTCATCACCCATAGGGTGGCTGGGCACTGGTACAGGCTCTTCAGGTGCCTCACAACACCAGCCTGACAGAGTTCAAGAAGTGTTTTGACAGCACTCTGTCCAAAGACACATGTTGTGATTCTTGGGGTTGTCCAGTGCAGGGACAGGAGTTGAATTTGGTGATCCTTGTGGTCCATTCCAGCTCAGGACATCCTACGATTCTATCATGAAAAAATTTTAGAGCCTACACAAAATAAGACATAGGAAAAAAACCAAACCCAGAGGTTATGGGTCACTGTGCCAAAAGATTTCTCCATATTATATTGTTTCTTCTACTAGCACCCTTCTCTTTATCATCATTATTCTTGGCTACATTTTGTGAAATTGTTTATAATTGTGACACTAACAGTTTTATTAAGATACCACAGGTAACACTAATATAGAAGGAGGTCAGATAGAAAAAGCAGCAGAAAACTGTAAAATGCCAGTAGTAATACAGAATGGAAACAAAAGATGCATGTGAAACAGAAAATACACAGAATCATAAATATCCAAGGGCTGTAAAAACCTCTGGAGATTTCAGAAACTCTCAAGCTTCTGAGTTTGAGTTTTAGACTTTGGGTTTGGGGTAGTAATTTGTTTGTTTTACTTAGAGTTAAAAATAACCGCCTAGAAGTGTCTAAATTATGAAAAAGTGCAGATCTTAAGGTAAAATCACTGAACCTTAGCCCACAAAGAAATCAATTCTCTGTTTACGGTAAGTACTTTAACAATAATAATTTGTTTTGTGTCACTTCCTTATACAGTCAGCCCTCGCATAAGCATTCACTTGGCCACACTGTTTCCCATATCTACAGTTCAACAAGCATTTTTACTCTTCCTTACATTTACAAACATTCTGGCATTTGAATATACCCACGAATATAGACAATCTGTCCTTCAACAGGATACAGCAAATTCCTCTTACCTTTTTTGCATACATCATAAACCTACAAATGCATGATTGTTCTTATCTAAAAGTTTAAAAGGCTAGGTGTTTGAAATGAATAAATTTAGATTTGAAAAAATAATCTCATTCATGCCTTCCCTATCCTTCATCTTGACCATGGTAATTTCCTATTCATAATTACATCCGTCCTACTGATTCAGCTCGTAACTAGTTTGCTAAAATAATATTCATAGTCCTTACCACATCTAATTCTTTTCCTTGAAGTTCTCAGGCATTTATCAAATTGTATGACTGGACCTACAGCTTCGGTAGCCTAGCACTTTTCCAGTAATGTCAATGGATAAAAGGCAATATTTAATTGCAAAGAATCTTGTCCTCAATCATGTTGTCTCTGTTTTCACCTACCTCCACCTTTCTGCTTCTGACAACAGATACGTTTTCAGCTGCCTCACAATATTAGCACCTCATGGTAATAATTTTTTAGAAAATCGGTTCCCCTTTTAGTCTCAGAAGCTTCATACTGTAGGTATCTTGATTTTTTTGAAAATTAGTACCACATGAAGACACCCGAATGAAACAGGAAGTTTCATCTTAATAGATAGGTGACAGAGCTTTGGAATAGATGGCCCAGAGAGATTCTGGAGTTTCCTTCTCTGTAACACTCAAAAGCCATCTGAACTCATCCTGTGCAATTGGCTCTAGTGAACCTACTATATAGCGGGGCTGGACTATGTGATCTTCAGAGATGCCTTCCAAAGCAAACATCCTGTGATTCCATGAAAAGGTAAAAAGAGAAGAAAGAAAAGTAAGATTCAGAAAGATTATGGAGCATTAATTCCTGAAAGATGGGGAGAGTTAGTACAAAGAAAGGCTGAAAATTTGTTCCCAGGGAGAGTCAACTGCAAGTGCTCATTACATAGAAGGACCTCTGTAGACAGAAAGTACCTATGGAAAAAGTATTGACTGATTCATACTTAAATGAGAAAGGAAAAAGTTACAAATTGAGAAGGGTGCAGAAAAAAAATCTTATTAAACTACAAACCATACCAGTGTGAATAGAACCAAAAGGTAGATTATAATGCTATGTAAATTATCTGTCATTGAATAATGATACAAGAGAGATGGAACAGATTCTTGCCATTCAGCACATTTACCTTACAACATTATGTTAATGAAAACTTCAGTTAGAATTACACCAAAAACTAATATGGCTGAAATTTCATTTGACACGTATTTTCACTTTTTGGAAAGTGACCTAGTAACAACTGCTCTCTATGTAAGGTCTTCTAAATGCTGCTAAATGTTCTGCCAACAGTTAAATATAATACCATAATTAGAGAGGATATCATGGAATAAAGACTCTACAAAATCAGTTTTAATGATTTCAATTTAAAACATTCATGTGCCCATTGCTAATCAGCACTGATTTGATGTTGAAAATTAAATTATTGTCTCATAGATGAATTGAAAAATTAGAAAAGGTCTCATTATTGTTCATTTGGAAGATGAAAAGTATTTACTATGCTAAAAGAAAAATAAAGGAAAAAGCAAAAACAACATGAGAAGCAAAATATCTTTGTTTACATTTCAATAACCTGCCAGTGTAAACCTGATTGCTTTTCATTAAAAATTGCAAGTAATAAATGTTGCATAAATCTGAAAGTTCTTAACACCCATGATTCAAAGTACTTTATTTGAAATTTTAGGTGATTTATACAGATGAAAACTGGACTGAAATTTTGGAGATTTAAACACATTCAATATATTTTTGGCCAAATGTAACATGTTCTTTTTAATCAGATGACCACTCTTCAGCTGAAAGAAAGTGTTTTTTTTCTCATTTCATTATATTTGGTGTATACTGTGCTCTTGGCAGGGCCTCAAACACACAACAACATATTTTCTTCCCCCAATCCTCCTACCCCCAAATCATGCTATACTCTGGCTTTTTGTCTGACATATGAAAAATTTATTCATCATGTAATTCCATAATTATTTTTCCAATTTATCCTATCTTACAACTGGACAATATCATCATAAAATCTCAACTTTATTCTTCTCTGGTGAATGTCTTTTGCTGCTTTAGTGAAGATAAACCCTGCTTCTGGTCAAATGTTCAATTTTACATTTTTGAGGAGAGAAACAAAGGAGCAACATTTGATCACAGAGAATTGTTTTGGTTCTTATAGTTGCACAAATAGATACAAGCAACATAATTTGACTTAAAGCTTCTAACGTATCCAGTGTTTCTATATTTGATTGTCTCAGTGCCCCACAGTAAGTCTATAAAGTAAACTAAAGGACCTTTCCCTTCAAATCAGCTCTCTGGCCATTTAGATATTATCTTACAGTCTGCCACTGCAGAGCAGAGAAAGAAGACAAGGAATCTAGCTCCTAACTTCCATGTTTTTAATGGCAGCAATTCTTTCCCTTCACATCAAGGAGTCTTTCTAGAAATGTAGGATTTTTCATTTAAAGATTTGGTTCTGTGACTTGACATGTAATAGAATTTCTCTTATAGAATAATGATAATTTTTGTCAGTAAGGGGTTTTGGTTTTCGTGGTTTTGTTTTTGGTTTTGGGTCTTTTTAAGCTAATTTGTGGTTACACAAAACAAAGCAAAGGTTTTCAGCTTATCTCAGTGTTTTGCTTGATTTCCTTTCTGCATGCTGTGGAAGAGTGGTGTATGTGTCAGGTTTGCATGTCTATACTGCAACTACTGTACTATACAAAATGCTCCAGCAGATACAAGACAAGGATTGAGGAATGAGAACCTGTGGACGTACCTAGTTCTTTTGAATGCATAAAGAACTGGATTGTTTTGCACCAACTCCTTATGGTACTGTTCTTCTTTGCAAAGTTACAGGCACTCACAGTTCTTACTATTTTAATATTAACAAATAAGCTTTTTTTTCATATTTTTGAGCTTTATTTTAAGTAACATATTCAACTAGAANCAACCAGCATTTCAGTGTAATGAAAATGATTGATATGAATTTCATTTCATATGGTTTGCATTTCCTCATCAGTCTTAATACATACTGTATGAAAGTCATATTTCACACATGGAGAATCATTGTTTGAAAAATCTCCTTCTTCAAAGTACCAATCAGGAAAATCAATTCTCAGGTAAATTTGTCCCTAATCAAATACCTCAGGTATACACATATTCAAAAATGAAGCAGAGTAGCCGAGGAATTAGGAAAGCAAGAATTGAAAGCTAAAGACATGAAGAAAAGAGATGCTTTAAGCTAAAGAAAGCAAGCTAGTGGGAGTCACAGGTACAAAGCCTTTTGCACAGAAAGGGCCTCAGTTGCACATTTAGTATTATTATTTACATATCTGTCTGCTTTTTGCTAATTAGTTGAAAATGCCTTCAGAAATATCTCATATACACTTCAGGACTAGGACACGTCTGGATTGTTTTCTCTGTGCCTACAACAAAATTCAGGACCCCAAAATATGGAAGCATTTACAATCGATTTAAATTAGTCATTAGTGTTTTCTCAGGAAAAATGCCTGACTATGTGTACAGATTTTTTCTCCAGATAACCTATGTACCTGGGGACAAGATTTATGATTCATTGCATACTGTGACACTGGAAGTGTCCCACCAAAGTTTTTAATAATAATACCAACAATAATTATTGTATTTCAAACACAGAAAAATAGAACCTTCATCTTTGCTGTCATCTTACTTTTTCTATCGATAATTTCCCTAAAACTTAAAAGGTATACTGAGCATAAATTCTCTTATTCAGAGTATAGCCACCTGTAAAATTATATGGCAGCATGAGAGAAGAGACTATTCTAGAAGAAAAAGAAAAAACGAAACAACTTTTACATTATAAACACAACTTCAAAATGGAAAAGTTCTCAGCAGAAACAGGATAAAACTATAGCAATCTTCCACAACTAAAATACAATAGCTCTTGAGGAGATCTACACATCTTATTTTTCTCATCAGAGTGACCTATTCCCTGACCTGTGACTCTGTTTTATTCTGAAACTAATGAGGAAGTCTTAACTCATGAAAATAAAATGTCTTTAAGCCCCNTATTATGAGTAACTGTTGGATTTTATAGTGATTATTATACTTTGTTCTACACAGATAATTTCTCCTCAGATTACCAACTTCACTTGGCAGGAAACATTCTTGTTAAATGTTCTTTAGTGACCAGGCAAATACTAAACAACATAATTAATGAACTGTAAGCATAAATGTGTGAAACATATGTCTATTTATTTCTGTAACTAATTCATATATATATTCTATATAAATNATATCTCATATACACTTCAGGACTAGGACACGTCTGGATTGTTTTCTCTGTGCCTACAACAAAATTCAGGACCCCAAAATATGGAAGCATTTACAATCGATTTAAATTAGTCATTAGTGTTTTCTCAGGAAAAATGCCTGACTATGTGTACAGATTTTTTCTCCAGATAACCTATGTACCTGGGGACAAGATTTATGATTCATTGCATACTGTGACACTGGAAGTGTCCCACCAAAGTTTTTAATAATAATACCAACAATAATTATTGTATTTCAAACACAGAAAAATAGAACCTTCATCTTTGCTGTCATCTTACTTTTTCTATCGATAATTTCCCTAAAACTTAAAAGGTATACTGAGCATAAATTCTCTTATTCAGAGTATAGCCACCTGTAAAATTATATGGCAGCATGAGAGAAGAGACTATTCTAGAAGAAAAAGAAAAAACGAAACAACTTTTACATTATAAACACAACTTCAAAATGGAAAAGTTCTCAGCAGAAACAGGATAAAACTATAGCAATCTTCCACAACTAAAATACAATAGCTCTTGAGGAGATCTACACATCTTATTTTTCTCATCAGAGTGACCTATTCCCTGACCTGTGACTCTGTTTTATTCTGAAACTAATGAGGAAGTCTTAACTCATGAAAATAAAATGTCTTTAAGCCCCATGGTACTATGTATTTCTTTCCTATTTGGAATGTTTCTGGATTTTTTTCTTTCAAATCTGCTTGAAGGAAACAAAAAGTACTCCTTTCAGCTGAAAAACAGTAAAAAGAATACAGTAGTGCATAGTACATGACAATTCATTGTGCTGAACAATCAACTTACTTTCAAAATAATGTGTCTTATATGAAAAGTCTCTTTACTCCTTCCCTCCTTTGCTTTTTTTAGATTTTTTTAGATGAGACTTTTTAAAATTAATGAAAAAAAAAATCGGTATCTCAATTAGTCTCTCTAAAATTTGTTTAAAACTCAGTTTTATTTTGTTTACTAGTAGTGGTCTCTAGTTGCTGCATAAGTGGTCATCAATAGAGCTCATGAATAGAAACAGAAAGCATGGAAATGTATTTTTCAGACAGAAAAATTTTTAGGATGTATGAGCCAAAAAAATAAGAACAACATAACACTCTGCATTTTGAATTTTCTTGTATTTTTCAGCTAGACCAATATGCACATTGCACAAAGCATATGTGTTTAGCCACACGAGCTATGGCTATCATGCACCAGTCAGAGTGCCTACATATTATCTTTTATTTTATGACTGCCAGCCTGAACCTTCCATACAGTCTGATATTAGTCACTTCAAAGGGATTAAAAAGTAGTGACAACAGTCAAAAATCAAGTTGAATCTACTCACACACCTGTTATCTTCATTCTTTACCCTAGTGTGGTTAGAGAACCACTTTACAGCGAGAATTACAGCAATAATGTCTTCTCTACACACAGAAGAAGCCACTGGCTTTGTAATAGAAAGTTGGTCAGCATGTAGAACAGACATTTTTAGCAACAGACCTAGTTTAATTACAAATCAGTGTTCTGTGTTTCACCCAGAATTTCTTGTAGTCTGTTCCAAGACACTAAACATGGCAAATGCATCAAGGATCTGACCTACTATGCAAGTGGTGTGTGTACATACCTATGTATCCAGTATTACTGCATGAATGTGCAGTTAGTCTATTTAATTATTTATGCCTATTGCACTGTTGTTCTTTAACAGCCTTACATGAATGCAGTGAGTTCTTCCCACCAAATGCATGGTCAGTTGCCACGTTAGAATTCTCAAACATCCAGTTGCTAGATAAGCTGGTAAGTAGTTAGATAATACTGGCCAGCTATGGAAAAAAAAATTGTTAAATTCTTTGTAGACAATAAATCCAAGGATGCAAACAGCCAGATAAATTTTTTCAAAATAATAAGAAACAGCCCACACCTTGTTATCAAAACTTTATCTGGCCTTACCAATCGTTTATGTTCCACTAGCAGATGTACATCTACCGATTTCTCTATCTATAATGTTGGCTTTCAAAATAGTATAGTTGTGAAAGTATATTTCAAACAGTATATTTCATGCAGTACATTGTAACATAGAAGGAAATATGTGAAACTTATTAGAGACAGAAATGGAACCAAAAGAAATGTTTAGTTGTCATACTTATTAAAAGGCTCCTGTTCTTTTCATGTCACAGAAACCCCTTTATATATATATGGCAGATAAAGAATACTATATGTGCTCTACAAAATGTTCATTAACTGTTGCAGAAATGCTTTGACATGTCCTCTGCTGCCTCTCCTGTCTCTCTGATACATATAAAATACAGGAAAGAACAAGGAATATTTTGTATTTGGAGGAAAACATTTTTATAGTCTGTTTATTCAGTTGATATGACAGTTGGACAACCTGGACAAATGCCAAGGGCTAGAGAGCAATCTTTGTGCATAAATCTTTCTTCCAATTATATCTATTTTCATTCAAACAGGAGATTGAATGCTGCAACACTGAATTGAAAAGTCTATAAATCATTTCACCTGCAATCAATTAACTTAGAGTTTTTTAATGTGAGCACAAGAAACCAGAATTTCCTTATTAAGATGAAATCAAGATCTGGATGTGAGCTTTCAGGTACAGCAGACTCAGCATTGTGCAGTTTGGAACAGAGATAAGCTGAGAAGTTTGAAGTAAATTGATCAAAATGTGGAAATGAAGAATTCAATATTGTAAGAGCTCAAATAAATCTACATGTCCGTGTGTCTGACCCAGATGATAAGTTTAGCCCTGAACTATCAAATTCATTGCATTCAGATTATAGTTAACTCACACTGG
Source organism: Platysteira castanea (assembly GCA_013397175.1). Lineage (NCBI taxonomy): Eukaryota > Metazoa > Chordata > Aves > Passeriformes > Platysteira > Platysteira castanea. Next base: position 111,506 of record VYXC01000812.1, read on the forward strand.
TTTCTAGCTTGTCAGAAATAGCATATCCTACATCTAAATTAGGTCCTTCAGCATATGAGATTAGGAAAAAAATTGCTTCTGTGAAATAATCCAGTGTGATAAAATCTTTAATTTTGCTTGTGCTCAAGAATTATTAGACTATCAAAAAGTTCTACAGCAAGTTTTAATAATTTACCTCAGTATCTGAAGAGAAGTGTATTCTGTATATTTATTATTTCAACCTTTTAAAAATGTGTGGAATGAAATGAAAACTAATTGAAAACTGAGTTTTTGTCCCTGGTATGTATTTTCCAGTAGATAGTACAATGCATAGAGAGGCCATTTTTCTCTTTAAAATTGAGTGTTTATCCATTTTCATGACAAGTGACTCAGAAATCAATAGACTGTATTCCTAAGATTCAGAAAATATTAAGGAGGGTGTTTCACTTATTTAGCCAGTTTACTCATGCAAATGGACAAACCATGGTGAAATAATTATAGGATTTTAAAAAGCTATATTTGTTTTTTTTCTGTAATAAAATATTTTTCCTTTGAATTTTTGTGATTTTGAAGACCCATTTGTTGCTTATATGAATAAAAATAGCCACAAGTATCAGTACTTTATTTGCTCTGTTGGCACAGCTACTCTAACTTTATCACCTCAGTTTCATTTATGAAACCTGTTTCATCATGTACTTGAGAAAGACCATGGCCCTGGCTCCAGAGTGAAGTGAAAGAAAGGAAGGAAGGAAGGAAGGAAGGAAGAAAGGAAGGAAGGAAGGAAGAAAGGAAGAAAGGAAGAAAGGAAGAAAGGAAGAAAGGAAGAAAGGAAGAAAGGAAGAAAG
>VYXC01000812.1:112451-127054 GCA_013397175.1 Platysteira castanea
AAAGAAAGAAAGAAAGAAAGAAAAAGAAAGGAAGGAAGGAACAAATGAAAGAAAGGAAGGAAAGGAAGAAAGGAAGGAAGGAAGGAAGGAAGGAAGGAAGGAAGGAAGGAAGGAAGGGCTCTGTAATGTTATGATATATGACATCTGGAATGAAATACTTTTTCCCATGAACCTTAGCAGTGCTAATAAACAGATTTGATAGTTTCAAAATAAGTAGGATTTTCTAGCAGAAAGTGGTCTGAAACTTATAAATACAATTCAGGGAAAGAAGGAATAGAGGGAGCAAAGGAAAAGTGAGAGTAATATAATCAAAATATACTAGGTCTATGGGAACTTACTATTCAAAAGAACCTGAAGAAAGGGCTAAGAAAATATTTTTTGGTTCTTTTTTTGTATGTTAAAAATAATACACCAAAATAAGGAACCAGAAGTCCAAAACAATTTATACACCAGATCTACTTAATAGGTTCTTTGTTGTCGTTTTGTTTTCTTTTTTTCTTTTAGCAAAAGTTTTGTCCTAGAGAATCTAGGTAAATGGTTTTCTTCTTCAGCTTTAAACAATTTCCATTTATTGTCATAAACTTAAAATGCTTATTGATTTAACTGGTGGTTTGGACTGTTTCATATTTATTTACTGGCATAAAGTAATACAAGTATTAGATTAAGTGTTGTGTTGACCTTTACTATCCACCAGGTTCCCAGCAACCCACTCTATCACTCCATTTCTTCACTGAACAGGAGAGACAAAATACAATGTAAAGCTCAGGGGTCGAGATAAGAACAGAGAGCTCTCTCAGCATTTACCAGCACAGGCAAAACCAGATTTGAGTAGGGGGAATTAATTTATTATCAATTCAATCAAATCAGAAGGGGTAGGGCTAGGGTTATCGTTAGGGCTAGGGTTAGGGTTAAGGCTCACATCACCCCTTGTGTCTTCCTCAGACTTCCTAGACTCAACTTTACTAATGAATTCTTTTCCTCCTTCCTTTGAGTGGCACAGAGGGATGGGGAATTGGCTCTTAAAGTGACAAAAAAGTCTAAGCACGTTTAGGCTTGAGAAGACGAAACTTTTTTTTTCAGTTTTGGTATATATTTGACATACAGGATATAATGGCATTTCCCTTGCTCCACGTTAGCTTGAATTCCCAAGTTATATATTTTTAATTTATAGAAAAGGATTATTTACTCTGAGATAATGTTTATAAACTAAAGATATCTCTTGGAGTNTGAAACTTATAAATACAATTCAGGGAAAGAAGGAATAGAGGGAGCAAAGGAAAAGTGAGAGTAATATAATCAAAATATACTAGGTCTATGGGAACTTACTATTCAAAAGAACCTGAAGAAAGGGCTAAGAAAATATTTTTTGGTTCTTTTTTTGTATGTTAAAAATAATACACCAAAATAAGGAACCAGAAGTCCAAAACAATTTATACACCAGATCTACTTAATAGGTTCTTTGTTGTCGTTTTGTTTTCTTTTTTTCTTTTAGCAAAAGTTTTGTCCTAGAGAATCTAGGTAAATGGTTTTCTTCTTCAGCTTTAAACAATTTCCATTTATTGTCATAAACTTAAAATGCTTATTGATTTAACTGGTGGTTTGGACTGTTTCATATTTATTTACTGGCATAAAGTAATACAAGTATTAGATTAAGTGTTGTGTTGACCTTTACTATCCACCAGGTTCCCAGCAACCCACTCTATCACTCCATTTCTTCACTGAACAGGAGAGACAAAATACAATGTAAAGCTCAGGGGTCGAGATAAGAACAGAGAGCTCTCTCAGCATTTACCAGCACAGGCAAAACCAGATTTGAGTAGGGGGAATTAATTTATTATCAATTCAATCAAATCAGAAGGGGTAGGGCTAGGGTTATCGTTAGGGCTAGGGTTAGGGTTAAGGCTCACATCACCCCTTGTGTCTTCCTCAGACTTCCTAGACTCAACTTTACTAATGAATTCTTTTCCTCCTTCCTTTGAGTGGCACAGAGGGATGGGGAATTGGCTCTTAAAGTGACAAAAAAGTCTAAGCACGTTTAGGCTTGAGAAGACGAAACTTTTTTTTTCAGTTTTGGTATATATTTGACATACAGGATATAATGGCATTTCCCTTGCTCCACGTTAGCTTGAATTCCCAAGTTATATATTTTTAATTTATAGAAAAGGATTATTTACTCTGAGATAATGTTTATAAACTAAAGATATCTCTTGGAGTCCAGGACATGCCTCTGGCTGCCCTGGGGGGTTGGAGACCTCAGCAAGGGGGTCTCAGACCCTGGCAGAAAGCTCAAAATAATACAACCTTTAATTTCAGCCCATGGGAAAGACTACCAAAATTACGAGAGGAACTACAAACCACCGCTGTTTGAAACATGCTAGTAGCTTAATTTATCACAAGGTGAAAATGTAAAATTTAGATTTTTAAAATGAGGACTGAGGAGGTAAAGTAGAGAATTTTGGGTGTGGTTCTCCCATCTCCTTCTTCTCCTCTCTCCTCCATGTTTCTTGGTGACGGTAGAACAATCAGATTGGTAGAGGTAGAAATGACATGTCTAGAATTAGCAAAAATTTATTAGTATATCACAGTAAATAATAAAATGTTCTTGGCAGTGGTTGAATTGTAAGACAAGTAAAAAAAGAGCAGAACCGCCCAACTGGGGGCAGTTCCTGCAGAGTTTCGGCTGGCACTCGGACCACGGCTGAAGCTGAGGGCTAGCTGAGAAATAAGAAAAAATAAACAACCTTGAAATGGAACCTGTGGACCTCTCTCATCCTTTCTGGCTCTAAAACAGGACTTTAAAAAAGCTAAAAACCACCATAAGCAAATGTGAGAAGTAACAACTCCCACAGATTTCTAGTAAAACTACTCCCTTTTTTTGAGAATTATGTTAAAATCTATATAATTCAATAGGGAAGTACATACTTTTTGAAAAGCTGTTAAAATATGTTTCAGAATCTACATCTTTGGCATGATTCTATATTTCATATGAACTTCCCAAACAAAGGTTCAAGTAATATTGGCTTCAGGGATATCTCAAAGCACAGTCATTTTATCTCTGTTCTATCGAAATGGTAAAAAAAAAAATGTGCGCCAGCCTTCTTAAATATGGACAATCTAGTTTTCATAAAGATTCCAAACTGAGTTTTAGTTCTTTGGAGTACTTCAAGTACTCCTATAATGGTTCATGTTGGAAGAGACTTTAAAGATAATTTTGTTCAAACCTCCCCACCATGGGCTGAGAAACCTTCCACTAGACCAGGTTCCTCACAGCCCAATTTAACCTAGCTTTGAACACTTCCAGGGATGGGGCATCCATGGTTTCATGGGGCATCTGAAACTCTGTTTCAGAGATCATCACCCTCACAGTAAGGAATTTCTTCCTAATATCTAACCCAAACCTATGCTCTTTCTGTTTCAAGCCATTGTCCTTTGTTCTTTCACTTCTTGCGCTTGTAAAAAGTCCCTGTACATCTCTCTTGCAGAACCCCACATGGTAGTGGAAGGCTGCTGTAACATCTCCCAAAAGCCCTTTCTCCTTCAGGATGAACAACACCAACTCTCTCTCAACCTGTCTTCATAGCAGAGGTGCTCCAGCCCTCTGTCACCTTCATGGCCCTCCTTTGGACTCACTTCAGCAAGTCCATGCCATTCTTACGTTGGTGGCACCAGAGCTGGATGCAGTTTTCCAAGTGGTATCTCACCAGAGCGGAGTAGAGAGGGAGAATCACTTCTCTGAACCTGCGGGAAATGCTGTTTTTAAACACAGCTCAAGATGTAGTTGGATTTCTGGGCTGCAAGCCCACACTGCCAGGTTATGTTGAACTTTTGATGTGCCAACACAAAGACCTTCTTCCCAGGGCTGTTCTCAATGCATTCTCCACCCAGCTTATATTTGTTCTTGGGGTTGCCCTGACCCAGGTGACATTGACTTGACCTTGTTAAACTTTATGAGGTTTGCATGGGACCACCTCTCAAGCTTGTTAAGGTAACTCTGGANCCATTCTTACGTTGGTGGCACCAGAGCTGGATGCAGTTTTCCAAGTGGTATCTCACCAGAGCGGAGTAGAGAGGGAGAATCACTTCTCTGAACCTGCGGGAAATGCTGTTTTTAAACACAGCTCAAGATGTAGTTGGATTTCTGGGCTGCAAGCCCACACTGCCAGGTTATGTTGAACTTTTGATGTGCCAACACAAAGACCTTCTTCCCAGGGCTGTTCTCAATGCATTCTCCACCCAGCTTATATTTGTTCTTGGGGTTGCCCTGACCCAGGTGACATTGACTTGACCTTGTTAAACTTTATGAGGTTTGCATGGGACCACCTCTCAAGCTTGTTAAGGTAACTCTGGAAGGCATCATTTTTCTCTGCATGTCAACTGCACCACACAGTTTGCTGATGGTGTGCATATCACACTGGTTGTTTTCAATTTTTTTTTTTTACTACCTTATTAGAAAAATTTTGAGTCACTAAATTTCAGCCTGAAGAAAATGTATTCTCTGCATTTCTTTCCTATATAAAGTTCTGTTTATCTTAATGTAAAACAAGGCAAAAAATGTGGCTAGTTTCTTTTATTTTATGGTGAGAAAGTTATTATAAGGTGTGTTTTAAAAAGCAATGATGGAGTATTTCATACTTCATATTTCATGAAATATATTCTAAGTTAGTATTTTAACTTTTAACTGTGACTTTGAAAGATAAAATGTACTCTGAAAAGAGAGAGTTGTTCAGTCAGAATTGAGTGCAAATTTCTGGTTAGACTTCGTAGGTTANAATTTTTTTTTTTTACTACCTTATTAGAAAAATTTTGAGTCACTAAATTTCAGCCTGAAGAAAATGTATTCTCTGCATTTCTTTCCTATATAAAGTTCTGTTTATCTTAATGTAAAACAAGGCAAAAAATGTGGCTAGTTTCTTTTATTTTATGGTGAGAAAGTTATTATAAGGTGTGTTTTAAAAAGCAATGATGGAGTATTTCATACTTCATATTTCATGAAATATATTCTAAGTTAGTATTTTAACTTTTAACTGTGACTTTGAAAGATAAAATGTACTCTGAAAAGAGAGAGTTGTTCAGTCAGAATTGAGTGCAAATTTCTGGTTAGACTTCGTAGGTTATTAAAAATAATACATTTACCTGAAGCTATTCACAAAGTGATCAACAAGCACATACCTTGAAAATGCATGAGGTCAGAAAAGAAAGGAAGAAATAACACTCAGCCCACCTCAACTCCTACTATTCAGTTTACTTAATAGGAGAAAGTAAAAGTTCAGAGTTATCAGGAGAGGCTCTACTTTAACATTTGCTCTTTTTCTCTTAAATTGATCATGTTATTTGGAAAAGACAGGAAATTGAGATGCCTGCAAGGAAAATGATCCAGACAACCTTTTCTTATCATGGAATCAATCTAAGTGGGTCATGATTTTTACTAAATCACTGCACAATTCAATTGGTGGCTGCAGTCATAGAATCATGGATTGGAAGGGGCTTTTAAAGGTCATCTAAACAAACTGTCCAGCAAATGAGCACAGGTATCTTCAACTAAATCAGGTTAAAAGTTTTCAAGAATGAAAGGGTATTGGTGAGCTTTAGGTGTAGCTGCCATAAGAACAGAGAAGATTAAACAGCTGGATAGGTTTCCTGGTCTCTCTGAGCATCTGTCTGAGGGAGGGGGGAGGAATTGCTGCAAGTTAAAGAACAGGAGGTGCCATTTAATACCATGACAATGAACCACCAAAAACATCACATCAATTCAAATGCCCTCTTTCACATACATAAGTTGATTCAGTGACGGAAGAGTCAAGAAGTGATCAGTAAGTATTCCTCCCCACTGATATCCATTAGGATATCAAACTTTAAGAGGCAGGGATAGTCACCACTATGCTATATGCTTACTCTGTCATGAAGTCCTTTAGACAGATTTTAAATGTTGAATGTAATTTGATATGCAATTGAGTAACCATAAAGAAACCAATTTCTTTAACTTTAGTCTGTAAATAAAGAAGTACATATAGGCCTGGAAGCAGTTAGTGGAAGATGCAGCACAGGAAAAAAGAAAAAAAAATAATTTAAGGTCCTATTTCATCCATTATATTTTATTATAATTCCAATTTTCACTAAAATATGCTAGCTATTTTTCAAAAGCCAAAATATCCTCCTGGTAGAATCTCTCTAACTCCAAACATTCCTATTTGTTTGTTTTCTCATTGAATATTTACAGTCGATTAATTTGGGCTTCTAAAAGACCATTTATTTGTCATAGTCTCTACCTTTTACACTGCTTCTTGGTGATGCTTCTATAGTCTGTTTTGTTTGGTTTTGGGTAGCTCAAATGTAGATCTCTTTCTTAGAAGTAAATATTTGCGTGCTGGATTTGTTTGACCTACTGTCTCCACTATAGTGTTAAATTATAAATTATTAAACTATTAATTATTACATTATAGTGTATTAAGCAGTTTGTCCTCATAGTTTTCTCGAATTAGCCTCCCTGCATTTAATCCAAATAAAAATGAGGATGGTGTATTTGGTAGTAGTCAGTCATTAAATCCCAAATTTTATTTCTATATCCCATCTTGATGTGTCATCAATCCTGTCCTTTCGTGGACAAATGTCTGTCACTATTAATACCCCAAATTTTCAACTGGTCAATTGTTTCTGGATTTTTGTCTTGCGCTATGACCAGCGTTAGTCTTACTATTACATTTTTAATATTACAGTAGGGTTTTCTCTTTTGCAAGACCATTTTTCTGCTACAATGTTTATGAAATCCTTCAAATGCAGTGCTGCTCCCAGTATGTGCTACTTCGCGGTTCCCACACAGATGCTAGCCATATCCTACTAATTACTCTCCTTCACTCAGGTCTCTGACATGCCTATCTTATCAGGGTAATTGATGCCAAGCACTGTAGTGTCCCGTTTTATTTTTAGGATGCCAGAATTCATGTTGTTTAGCACTAGTAAGTGTTACTTTAGCCCCCTGACCCAGTACTGCATGCCTCAGTCAGCTGGCATTTAGGAGTCTTATTTGTCTGTTTTATTTTTTCGGTTTGTTTGTGGTTTGGGTGGGGTTTTTTCCCTCCTGGCATTTTCATAAAAATGTTAAATGTCAGTCATAGATGCTTTGGCCCTGCCAACTCAAACCGGATGTTTTTCTGTGCCTGACAATTTTTCTCAAGCAGCGCTTTTCCGTGACCTTTTTAATTTTGTGTTATAACAGTCTGGTTCCATTAGAATTAAGGTGTAACCTTTCCTTTCAGATCAAATCTTCTTTCAACAGAGTTCAAGAGTTTCTGACGTGCTTGAATCTTTACTCCTTGCATGATTATCTCTTCCATGCATAAGATTCCAGATGACTATACACTATCCTACACCTCTCATAGTTTTTCAAATTATGAAAGTCTCTCTTATCCTGAGATAAAACTCCAGAATATCTCTCCTATACTCGTACCATATGTACTGTGACTAATAGCTTTTCTTCCTACATCTCAAGTGCCTCATATAGATAACTCTTAGGGTGAGTTGCCTTCAGAATACGCACACAAGTCACAGTCACTCAGTCTTTCTCAGTTTCAATCTACATATTTGAGACTGGAAACTCTCTATTATAACCTTAAGATTTTGACTCTTCGACCCCCTTTTATTGGGAAACCGCTACCACTTTCATATGTTTTGGAGATTTTGTTTTGGATGTTCTTGTTCATATACCTTCTCTTTTGAAGAAATTACTTAGTCTGTTCTTCTCTAAGCCTACATTGTGCCTATTATTAAATTAGTAAATGGTAAGAAATACTCATGACCTTAAAAAAAGAAAATACAATGCAAGAGGCAAGCTGGTCTGAACTCTGTAGCATTATAGCTCAAGGATCTGTTCCTCAACTGCCCAGCTGCTGCTCTTTTTCCTTACTCTGAACAATCTATTTCACTTGAGACACAGCTTGAAAGAGCATTGCCAACACTGTTCATGTTGCCCTACAACACCTATGTGAGTCAATGGCTCTAAAGCCTCAGAGGACCCTCTTCTACCTCAGTGATTCTTAGATATTGAGCCAGCATGCACAGTTACCTCCTGCTCCTCACACCACTCTTACATCCCTCATAGTTCTCTTTTGTGCCAGGAGCCAGTACCCCTTTATCTTTCTCTTCTTCTTTCTGCTTTTCCCAAAGTACCACACATGTTGTTTCCCAAACCCTGCTCTCTGCACTTTGTATATAAAGCTAAAACCAAGTTAACAAGTAGTTTGGTGCATCACTCTGGTCTTATCTGGTTACTGAGAATAAATGTTTAATACTTTTTCTGTGTATCCCTTCATCATCCCAAACAACATTGCTGCTTCAACAAACAAATATAAATTTGCATGTCTGTAATTCCTTCAAGGTTAAAAGCAAAATTTATAAAATTGTTGGGTTAACAGATGTTAGTGTAAGGGAAGAGGTAAACAGAGAACAACAGCAGCACCGGCAGAATATCTCTCTGAAACAATGTGCACCTGAGATAGAACTGAATGAACGAGTTTCTACTTCTACGTCAACGTAAGGCGCACAAACTTTATGCACACGCTTCCCCCGCCTTTACCATGGCCTTGGAGAGAACANAATGTGTGCCTTCTGACAAAATTTTTTCTTAAAACTCATTTCTAGCATATATCATGTAATCCTCTTATTTGTACTCTGACACTGTCTGTTGTCATGCCCTCAGTCAGAGGGGACACAGCGTCCTTCCTGCAGGCGTCCCCAGGGGGAGAGCGTCTTGGCAGGGAATTGGCGAAGGATGGGCTCGCTGTCTGGCTCCNAATTCCTTCAAGGTTAAAAGCAAAATTTATAAAATTGTTGGGTTAACAGATGTTAGTGTAAGGGAAGAGGTAAACAGAGAACAACAGCAGCACCGGCAGAATATCTCTCTGAAACAATGTGCACCTGAGATAGAACTGAATGAACGAGTTTCTACTTCTACGTCAACGTAAGGCGCACAAACTTTATGCACACGCTTCCCCCGNGGAGGAGGATACAATTGTAACTTGACCAGTGGGGAGGACAGGGAGGTGGGAGTTACAACCAGGAGCCAATGGAGAGCCGAGTATAACAGAACTTTCTAGACAAGGGGGAGGTGGTTTGGTGCCGCTAGGGTGCCACTCAGAGGGATGCAGCTTAGACTTCAGTNACTCGCATCTCTGCTGGTGGGTCTAGTCCCTTCATGTATCACAGAAGATAAGAAAATCTTCAGTATGGTCAGTCATCAAAATTTTTGTAACTATCTCCAGAAAAAAAAAAAAAGAGCCTGTAATGTGTGCCTTCTGACAAAATTTTTTCTTAAAACTCATTTCTAGCATATATCATGTAATCCTCTTATTTGTACTCTGACACTGTCTGTTGTCATGCCCTCAGTCAGAGGGGACACAGCGTCCTTCCTGCAGGCGTCCCCAGGGGGAGAGCGTCTTGGCAGGGAATTGGCGAAGGATGGGCTCGCTGTCTGGCTCCTTGTAGGAGGAGGCACGCGCAGACAAGCCAGGTGAGATGGCTGGTGTCACCTGGAGGCAAAGAAGATGAGAGGGACCTTTGGTATGGGTTCCAGCAGGTCTAACAGCAGTGGAGAGTCCAGGGACCAAAGGCCAAGGGAAGGTCTGTGCAGGGGATTTTATACTAGGGAAGAACGGGGTGGAGAAAGGGGAAACAACCAATGGGATACAACTGAGGAGGAGGATACAATTGTAACTTGACCAGTGGGGAGGACAGGGAGGTGGGAGTTACAACCAGGAGCCAATGGAGAGCCGAGTATAACAGAACTTTCTAGACAAGGGGGAGGTGGTTTGGTGCCGCTAGGGTGCCACTCAGAGGGATGCAGCTTAGACTTCAGTGCTGCCCATCAACCCGCCCTCCAACTCACTGTCTTGGGCAGGGAAATCAATGCTCTGGATTGCGAGGGCTTGATTGGCACTTGACCGTCACAGCCCAGAGGTGGGCTGGGCCACCGCAACAATACTCTAATTTAAAGATGTGTGGGTTTTTTATCCTGTGCAACTTTCTCCTTCAGATGCATTTCTCTAACAATCCTGTTTCTCAGAAAATAATCAAAGGGAAGAGTTGACAACAAATAAAATCATAACGCGTTCAGAAAATCCCTGCTATAATTAGTCTAAAAATAAAAGCAGAAGAAATTCTAGTGATAATATGTCTTCGTTATTAAGGTATTTCTGAAAGAACACTTTAGAGCATACAGAAATTGGACCAATTCACCTCCTCAATTCTCATCACACCAGAGGATGCTTCTAGAAATTTCTTTTATATTTCACTGAAGGCAATTTGATTGATGAATATTAAAATGAAAATATAATCCTTTAAAATTAAATTAAAACAAAACTGTTTATGCCACTGAGAAGTACTGAAAAACAATGATTAACTCCTCTGATCCTATTTAATAAATCGGAGTACAGGGTAAATTTTCTTCTTAAAAGTCACAAAATAATTATCACACCCATTAAATTTTGTTTTCTCTCAAATATGGCAAAATTCAATGTGGACAAGCTGACCTTCAGCAGGCTGACTTCAGCAGGTAACAATATCTCTGACAGATGTGTATGGTATCATCAGGTATGTTATTATGTGATGATATCACCATTTGTGTTGCCCATTACACCATGTCCATCTTGCTGAGACGTAAATCTGTGAGCTAGACATCCTGTACTTGGAGGTTTATATATATAAAATCTGGTGAATATGTATTTCCCTGGTGTCCTTCAGGCTGGGGGAAACACTGTTAATATACATTATTTAAGAGAATGTTTGGATCCAGAGAATGAGTACACTCTGTATGAAATAAAATAAATTTTGAAAAAATTGTACCTACTTAAAAGCAAAAGCAAAACAAACACAAAAACCTCCCCAAACCAAACAACACCAAAACCAACCCCCAAAATAACCCCAAACAAACAGTATCTAATAAATTTCACTAAGATTGCATCAGGTCAGGAATTTTACACTAGTATTTGTCACAAGTTTGACCAATCTATTTATCACCAAAGATATTCAAAAGAGGTTATTGCTTTTACCAACTCCCTGACATTCTTAGTCTGGCATCCAGATATCAATATACATTGATACTTTTTCAGCAGACCTGACAGCAATGTCTCTGGGAGCAAGAGCTCTGAGGACAATATAATTCAAAAAGTTCTTAAATCTTTACCTTGAACCAAACAAGAACAAAACAAATTCAGTTAGGCTCGATCCTTTAGTTCACTAGGCTGGAACAGAGGACAACATCGAAACAACATGTGGGTGTCATTCATGAAGCACTGACTGAAAAATCTCTGAGAATACATGCGTAAACAGCACCTGCTCCTCAGTAAATTGAAGGAGAATATTTTTCTTTCATATCTATCCAGGAGTCATTTTCTTTTTATACTTCTCGGAGAAAAAAAACACAAAACCCCAAACCAAACAAAACAAATAACCCACAGCTCCAAAAATTTAAGTATAGCTATGGAGATATCTTTTTATCATGTTCTATTTCCATCACACGGTTTCCAGCACAGGAATGTGTGGGAACTCTGATGGAAAAATGTCAGCTCAGAATATAATTTGATTCATTCAAATCAACATTCAGAGTCACAATGATATGCTATCCACAATTTTTTTTTGTACTTCTGTCTTTACCTGTTATCAGCACTATGAATACAACTGTGGACAACATTCAGTATTTATTATTACAAGCACATGAAATTGCAAGGAGATGGTGCTCAAATCTGTGCTGAATCCTGCTCTCAGGAAACTCCATTGCAAAAAAAATATTTATATACATGATTGCAGCATGAAGCCATAAAATAGTATCACTTCTAGCCGTATAACTGCAGCAGTTTCAGAAAGCTAAGGTGTATTCATTCTGAAATCTTTAATGCACAGTATATAATAGATCTTCTCATATCTGATTTAGGAATTGAATGAGGCAGATTAGAATACTATTCCTTCTGCTGTACTTTACACACAGTCTGCTTACAGACCTATGAGTTTATGTGCCATTTGAGCTGCTAATACTCTATCTTGTTATTGGTATGTTTTGCTTTTGAATCTATGTTTTTTCCAAAGCTGTGGTATAGCTTTTTCTCAATAAAAAATGCTTAAGAAAAGAGAAAGAAAAAGGGTCAGGTGCGTCTATAAACAGTTTGCTGAAAATTACTTTAAATGGCAACATCAATCAAAATACGGGTTTTGTAATTTTCTTATTCCCAGCCTGTGTGGGTGAGAGATTTGCTGTGTCACTTGTGCATGAAGCTGGGCAAAATTCATCACACTTTCTTTCCTGAAAATTCACGACAGCAAAATATCTTCATAAAAGTATTTTCTGGTCTCATTGAAGGAATAATACAACTTCAGCTGTATACAGTAACATCACCCTGCAATCACTAAATTCAGGCAACTGATGGCTTACATCAAAATACTAAGTTCAGGAGGCATTTTCATTTCAGCACAGGAGATAACAGAATCATAGATTTTACTTAAACATAGTAAAGATTTCAGTTTTAAAATATCCTGAAACAAGAAAAATATCTAAAACAGAGCTTGAAATTTGCACTAGAGGGATATAGTCAGTACTTAAATAACTACACAAATGCCCATATAAAGATAGTTAATGTTCCATAACAGGTCTTAATGTCTCTTCATGCTTCTTATGCCTCTGTATTTGCATGTCCTAAACAGAAGCTGACTCTTACTACCATTAGCATAACTGAGTTTCCAACAAGTTTCTAATATAATGCAAATAATTAATGAATGTTCATGACTAACCTTATTCTTTTATGACTTAGTTTCTACATATATTAACTGAAGAAATTATACTTTTCTGGTAAATATAATTTACTAGGAATAATATTTGCATTTTTTGTTTTGAATCTGTCAAAGTAAAAATGCAGTCAGAAAAAGATATCATTATGATTTAATTTTAATTATAGATTGCATGTTCGAAAGACCATTATTGAGGATTTAGGTTTGCATAATTTTGTTAAATACCTTAAAAAAAAAAAAGTTTAATAAATGCAGTATGTACTATTTGGACAGAAGAATATTTTTGCCTAAACATTTAGAATTTATTATTTATAAGAGTTTCAGACACCTTATGGAAAACTCCACCTCTTATGCCACAAATGTAAATAGACTGAAAGATTTCTTCAAAATAAAACCTTATTACAATGCTTAAAAATGGAAAAAGAACAACATCAAATGACATCATCAGTCTTTCTTAAATACTTACATGTTTTACTGATGAGGATGCCTTGCTTGTAGCTCAAAGAAAGAGAAGTATCAGAATTCAATGACATATATTACTTTACATTAAGTTAAAAATACACTAAATATTGAAGGAAAACAACGGTTTCTTTTAGTTGTCTTAGTATCTTTCTTCATTTAATTTGAAAACTCACGATAGAAAAGAATAATAATTATCATCCAGATCAAGTCAAAATACCTTAATTAATTATAGTTAAATATCAAATCCATGTTATGTTCTCTTAAATATTGAACTTTCATAGATTACAATTTTAATAGAAAACTCTGAAAGATACATTATTTATTAGCATTGAAGCAAAAAATTATGGTCATAAATTTTAACATATCTAGTGTATGTTCTATGGGGTAATATAAAGATTCTCTTAAAATGCAGCAAAACTTATTGTGAGCTTATCACAACATTATATTACACAGTGTTAAATGTCCACTAAATTTTAAGAAATATTTATGTGACCACATGAATACATCTGTACATGAAGTGGATGCTTGTAAAAAGGTTGTAATTTTGTAAGAACTATATGTTTTTTATAATAATTGTAAGAGTTGAAATACTATATAAGCAGGGGTGGTTAACTAGATAAATAAAAAGAGTAGCATACACATATCTTCATCTCTCTGATTTTATAAATATAAATGTTCAAGGAATTTATTTTTCTTATTAGGGACCCAAGATTCTATATATCTAAGGATATACTCAATTTTTTCATCATTAAAACTCATGGAAGTTCAACATTAGGTTACAGGACAAATTTTTTAATTTTTCTTCTAGTTATTTTAAAAGTTCTGCAATATATATAAGAAGACTATGGAATTCAAACAAACAAACCATGCAGTCTCTAGAAACTACCAAACAGGTATTTTTTAGATATGTTTTTGACTTGATACTCACCTATGGAAGCAAAAGGGTCTATACAAATATAGTTGTGGAGGTTCACTGCTGAAATTTGAAGTGTATGGCTGTGGTGAGTTGAACCTGGGTTGATGGACCATCATTTGGACCAAAAGCGCTTTCTGAAATTTGCATATTTAAGCTGCGGGGACACACGGGAACTTCCATTTTGATGTTCAAGCCTCCCGCAGGGCCCGGCAGGGCCGCAGCCACAGCCCTGCTTTGTCTCAGACATGCTGGGGCCAGGCCGGGCATGGCTGCTCGGCCTGGCAGAGGCCGGAGCTACGGCCCTGCTCCGTTTGGGCCTGGCGTGGGCCAGGCTGGGCAGGGCTGCTCGGCCTGGCAGAGGCCGGAGCTACAGCCCTGCTCCGTTTGGGCCTGGCGTGGGCCAGGCTGGGCAGGGCTGCTCGGCCTGGCAGAGGCCGGAGCTACAGCCCTGCTCCGT
>VYXC01000813.1:5443-46453 GCA_013397175.1 Platysteira castanea
GTAGAACTGGATGTTCCCATGGCAATGGTCAGTGTGGTCTTCTTCTTGGGTCAGCTGGGGACATGGCTCACATGGAGTGTCCCCATGCTGGGGTGGTCACACCTCACTGAGAAACACAGCCTGAGGGCAGCTCGGCCCTTTTACTGCCCCATGAGCTGTGCAGGGAGATCGATATCCTGGAGCAACCCAGGGCTGCATCCCCTGGCACTGGTTCCTCATCCCAGTGCTTAAAGAATAACTCCAGATTAATGAGAAAGAACACAGACTGGGGGAGGAGTGAACCTTGTTGCACTGGGAGTTTGTGCCAGAACCACCCCAGGCTGCCATGTGGGCTCCCTCCTCTCTCCAGTCCCTAAAATGGTTAAAGTAACACCCCCCAAAAATGCTCTTTTCCACAGCTGCACCCAAACTGCAGGATTTTACTGCGAACCCTCAGCATGCTGGACTGCAGAGCTCTGCTCTGGAGCATTACTGAATTTTAGGGGAGAAAAATGAGTAACATTTTAGCTATATCAAGTACCAAACTGCCTTTGTGGAGATACCCCAAGGCCCTGGCACCTCTCCGAGTGTTTTGTTCTCAACACCATTTCCATTCCACACAGAAAGAAATTTTCTGTGAAGTTTCTGTTCCTCTTACACGGACCTGCTTCCTCGTACACACATCCATTGCCTTGGCTCTCCCAGACTCACACCCCACAAAACCAGCGGTTTATGGAGCAGGATTGTTCACTGGTGCCCAAACACGGAGGAGCTGGACTGTGGTGTGGGTTGTACTTTGACCCTGTTGCAAGTTTTTCCTCTGAAATGAAGCGTTCTCTCCCAAAACTAATAAAAGCCCAGCCAGCTTGGAATCCCTCGAATCCGCATTTATTTATTTATTTTTCATGTGTACCCTCACTGACAAAAGCCCAGCCAGCTTGGAATCCCTCGAATCCGCATTTATTTATTTATTTTTCATGTTTACCCTCATTTTAAAGGCGCTTGAAAGGTGGAAAAAAACCCAAAACTTCTCCGGCTCAGAACCGGACCCGAACCACCCCCAAGGCGGAGGGGGGCAGGATTTTCCGTGCCCTCTCCCGGTTGCCCGGGGTGTCCCCTGTGCCCCGCGGCAGGGGCGGGTCGGGCCGGGGCGGGCCGNCCGCGGGGGGAGCGGGGCGGCCCCGAGCCATGGGCGCCGTGGCTCGGGCGAGGCGGCTGCGCCGGGGCTTCCCCGCGCCGCGGTGTCCCCGCCGAGGAGAGGTGGCTTCTCCCGGATGGGGCTCGGTGTCCGCCAGCTGTTGGCAGCTGGCGCGTTTGGCCCCCTGAGCCTTTTTTTAGAGGTTTCTTGGGGAAGAAGGGGTGAGACTGTGGGAAGGGTTAGCTGCTGGCAGGAAGGTGTTTTGTACCTGGGAGAGGGGGGAAAAAACTTTTCCAGTTCAGAACTGGAGTTGAACCACATCGAAGGTGAAGGGCGGGCAGGTTTGTCCCGGCTGTGGGTGATGCGGAGGCTGCTGAGGACAGGCTGGGGCTGGAACTCCTTGCAGGAACACCCTGGGTATGTGCCCCAGCTGAATCTTTCTTTGCTCCTTACGCAACATCCGCCTGGGCTTTTGTAACTCCAGATGTTGATCCAAGGAGGGGAGCTGGATTCCTGCAAGAAAAACACCGTGGAAGGAGGGGGAGTCGGGAAGGGGCTGTGCCAGACTGTGCTCTGGGCAGGCGGTTGTGTATGAGGGGAATTATTTTCGCTTTCCATGTAGCTCTTGGAGCTCTGTGGGTTTAATCCATGTGCAGTGAGCACCAGCTGCCGTTCCCAGTGCAGGGCTGCACGTCCCATTTCTCTAGAAGTCACACTGGTTCCATTTACACCCCTGCAGCTTTCGGGGGTGCAGGGGTGGGTCAGGGTGGGTGCTGACAGCTGCTTCTGTGCTCCCAGGTTTAGATCTGCACAAGAACCAAGATCAGGAACCATGGCATCCATCCCATCCAGCGGCTCGCTCATGGCCACGCACAACTATCGCAGAAGTAAGGGCAGGCTGGGGGCCGGGGTGGGCTTGGGGAGGCAGGTGAGCATGTGGGGGTCTCTGCCAGATGTGGGGGATGTGGCTCCAGCAGAGATGGAGCTGAGTTCAGGTCTGTGCTTTCGGCTGCAGCCCCCTGTGAGCGTTTGCTGAGAAAAGGGGACAGCCAGCAGTGTCCCTGCTGCTGCCCAGGCCCTCCTTTGGGCCCCCCAGCCCAGCTGTACCGGCTGGTGAGGGGGCTCAAATCTCCTTCACTTGTTACTCAGGTTGTAGGGGACGGAGTGGACGGTTTCACCTTGCCCTGGTGCTTCAGAAATGAGCTGCACAACCAGTCTGGGCAATGGTAGCTCCTGGTACCTCACCCGGGAGGGACTTTCTGGTTTAATGGATTGCTTAAACCAGAGGGAATTAAAGGATTCCCCCTGAGCTGAATCAAGCAGCAGGCTCGTAGCTGTTGTACTAAAAGCGCATGGATTATACACAGGAATTTGCATCCTCTTGGCCTCAATTCATCTGCAGAGGCCTCTCAAAGCCACTAAATTATGTCCTTGAGGTTGCAGGATTTTTCCTACAGAGGTGTTCAGCTGTTTTTCTGCTCCCTGCTCTTGGAATCTCCCCAGTATTCCCTTCCTAGTGGTTTTTATTGGCCTGGCACTAAACTGGGCCAGTACTGGAGCAAGTTAGTGATGAGGCTGAGCGATAGCACCCAGGGACAGCCACGCCAAGGCCATGCTTTCCTTCTCATGGCACAACCATGGGTCAGCAGTGGTTCTGAGGGCATGATTTCTCCACAGGGCGCCTGAGCTCCACATCCAGCACCAGCTCCTGCAGCTCAGAGTACTCTGGGGAAGTCATCCCCCATGGCCCGGGTAAGTGTCACCTGTCCTGGCTCAGGGGGACACTGCTCCCAGTCCCTCCTTGGGAAATCTTACTGGAGGTGACCCAGCCTCTCCTGTGGGGTGAGGCTGGGGTGGCCGTGGGGCTGCCCAGGTTGCAGTGACCTGGACTCTCGCTGTCATGCACCGTTCCCCAGATCTGCCCAAATCTGACCCCGGCCAGTGGTGGGCCAGCTTCTTCTTTGGGAAGACGACTCACCCAGCCATGACAACGGTGTCAGAGTCCCAGGAGAGGTGAGTGCTTTGAGGTGACACGGGGGAGCACCAGTGCAGCACCCAGGGCACCTGGGGACATCCCTGCTGCATCCCCCGAGGTGCATTCCGACCCAGGAGACCATGCCCATGCCCAGGGCTGCAGGAGTAAATGCAGAGCGGTCATGCCACATTTTGGGGTTGGCATGATTGTCGACTGTGTCTCTGCTGTGTGTTGCAGCTTGGGAGCCCTGCGGGTGGCCCCAGGACCGATAGCCTGTGCCCTGGTGGCAGCCCCGGGTGCGGGACGGCGGCGCCACGTCAGCGAGTCCAGCTCGGGGCCCTCGGTGTGAGCGGGTCGGCGGCTGCTCCCTCCCCTGTAGAGTAGCTGGCTGCTCCAAGGAGAAGGTGCTGCTTTCTGATGGAGAAGTGCAGCAACCCCGACAATTCCACTCCAGCCTTTTTTACTCTATCCCAGTGTAACTAAGCCCTCGCTAACATGTTTTCGTTACCTTAAACTCCTACAATGGCAACGAATAAACTTGAGCAGCCTTTTAAAACCTTGTGGGTTGTTCCTTGTGCGTGGAGGGGGGAGCAGAGCGGTGCTGGGGGTGTTGGTGGGGCCGGACCAGGACACAGGACAGCTCCTGACCGCAGCAGCAGGATGTGGTGGTGCCAGGTACCACGTGCCAGCCTGACTCCCTGGGCCGCGTGCGTTGTGCGCGTGAGCAGGATCTGGCTGGGCTGCAGTCGTGTTGCAAACGCCTTCCCTCACCCTCTTCTCTCCTTACTTGGCTACACAGCCTGTCCGTGCTGGCACTGAACTTGTTTTGCTCCCCAAACACACGGCTGCCCTGCCCTGCTTTGGTGCCTCGAGGGGCAGGAGCGAGTGCCAGGGCCTGAGCAGGTGTGGCAGGGGCTGGGGGAAGGATTTGGGTGCACAGTGACCCCTCCATAATGAGGAGAGAGATAAGGCTTGCTCAGGACATGCGTTTTGTGGATCTGGATATTGGGCTGGGGCTCATGGTGTGGGTGGCAGCTCAGGGGCTGTGCTGGGTTTGGCAGCCCTGGATCCCAGCTGGCCCATGTGCAGCACTGGCCCAAGTGCTGTTTTGCCTGGTTTTTGCCTTCAATTAGTCAGTTTGGCTGTTTGATCCTTCTGTGAGCAGCCTGATAGCTGGGAAAACAAGAGCCTGCAGGTGCCTGCATGAAGGGAGCACCTTTGTTCCTGCTGGAAAGCAAAAAAAAAAAAACTGGCAGAGGTTGATTTAAAGGTGCCAAATCTTCCTGCTCTGCTTCTAGCCACAGCATGAGGGGTGGGACTGTCCCTGTGTTCATCAGGGGCTGCAGCCCCGATGGCAGCTGAGGCCACGGGACCCCTGAGCCGTCACTTTCCCTCCTGGTGTCCCAGGCAGGCAGGGCAAAGGGCAGGGAGCAGCTGGGGGCAAGTGGCTGCTCTGTTTTCTGTCTGCTCTGCAGGGGCATCCAGGGTCACTTCCAGCTCTGTTGTTTTTGACAGTGGAAAGTGTTGAGTAAGCTTTTCACTGAGCTCTGCTTCCCCAGGCACGGGTCCTTGTTTTTGGGGCGGAGGGTCTGTGTCTCCTGTCCCTTGGAGGGGCCAGGGCAGCACTGGCACCTCTGCTCCCCGTGTGTGTGCATCCACAGGGAATGGGTGCATCCACAGGGAATGGGTGCATCCACAGGGAATGGGTGCATTCGCAGGGAATAGGTGCATCCAGAGGGTTCAGAGGGGTTCCAGCTGTCTGGAACAGTTTGGACCCCAGGGGCTGCCAGCACCCTGAGGGTGACCCCCGTGTCCATGGCAGCAGCTGATCTGATGTGACTTCCAGTGGGGCAGCAAACTGTTCTTGTTTGGGGGCTGCGCACCCCAGGAAGCACACGGCAGCCTTTAAACTTGGCTAAACATGGGGAAATAAAGATAAAATAAAGCATTTCTGAGTAAGACAAGGCAAGGCGGGTTGGGAAGTGTGGCTGTGGCACTGGTCCAGGGCCTTCCCACATCCCAGCAGAGCTCTTTGGGTGCTGCTCACCCCCAGGATGCCTCAGGGATCTCCTCTGCTTCTGGTTCCCAGCAAAAGCCACATATTTTGGAGAGACAAATATTTTTTTACAAGCCTGGAAATCAGTGTGGACACACAAAGGTAAAGTCAGTATTACTGTATTTGCTTGTTGGTCTCATGATCATGGAGGGACAAACCCAGCAACTGTCCCCAGGCACCCAGGGGAGGCAGTGGCAGAGCAAAGGCACCAATCCCACATCCCTGGCTTTCGTCTGGGCACATTCCCAGCCTGATCCAGCTCTAAGTGAGCTGCTCTGCGATGCCATGAGCACATGGATGCTCCCCTATCCAGTTTTTGGGTGCTGGATGGAGGTTAAGTTCATTCCCACATTGCTCTGGGGTGGGTTGGATTTACAGCAGGGACTGTAACACCCGTCAGGCTGTCCTTGTGCCCGTGGTTTCCTGTCCAGTGAAGCAAAACTGCCTGGAAAAACCCTGCTGAATTCAAGGCTGTTTTTCTGAACGTCTGTAAAGTGCCACAGACTCTTTTGCTGGGAGTAAGGGTACAGGGAGAGTTCAGATCCCCCTAGATGTGCCCCAGGCAGCTTCATGGCATTTCTGAGAGCAAAGCCCTTGGCATTGCCTGGTTTGCTTGGGGCTGAAAGGCTTTTAGGGCCTTTCTCGCCCCTTCACAGCATTCAGACATATTTTGGAAAAGCATCTGACAGCCAAGCACATTTATTTTTGTTCTGTTTCCATCTGCACTGCTGTGGGTGTCTCTCTTCTCAAGTAACAAGCGATGAGAGAAAACTCTCATTTCACAGTGCTGTGGAACAGCCTCAGATTGTGCCAGGAGAGGTTTAGGTTGGATATCAGGACAAACTTCCACACTGAAGGAGTTACCAAGCATGGAAACAGGCTGTCCAGGGCAGTGGAGTCACCATCCTTGGAGGGGTTTAACAGACCTGTGGATGTGGCACTTGGGGACTTGGGCTAGTGGTGGGCTCAGCAGTGCTGGGGGAATGGTTGGACTCAATGATCTTAGAGGGCTTTTCCAACCCGAGTGACTCTATGATTCCAGCTGATTTCCTGTGTCCTCATGCTGCTGCTGTGGTGGGATAGGAAGGGACACATTGGGCAGTAGAAGCAAGACAAGGGAAGGGGCTCCTCATACACTGCACCCCTCCCTAGGCAATCCCCTTCTTCCTAGAGGGCTTGATATTGGAGAGGCAAGCACCCACCTGTGTGTCTGGGAAGACACAATAAAGAGGCTCTCACACCTGCCAGGTTCAGCAGAAAGGAGGGAATGAATGTTTATTATTGACAATCTCACATTCTTATACACGTCTCAACTCCACAAGGGATTGGAGAGCATGTCACTTCCTTCTCAATCCCACTGGAGAAGAAAGGTGCTCATCAAAGTTCTCTTATCACAAAAGGAATGAAAAACAGAAAATACCGTTAAGTAAACATTGGCTATTATTTACATGAATCTGAGTGAAAGAATCTGATTCCAAGGTTAAAAACAAAAGGCTTAACAAAAACCAGGGCAACACACCTCCCATGGCATCAACTCCTCAGGGACTGGTGTCCCCTCCCTGCTCCTTCTGTGGTGTTTTGACTGTTGATTAATTCACATATTTGCTAAAAACTCGCTGGTGTTTTCTGCTCACACTCGTCCCTTGCAGCAGCCCTCGTGCCACCCCAGCGCCTCCAGCGAGAAGTATTTCTTTACATTCCCTGCCTCTTGCTGCTGGGGGTTGTTGTGGTTCGGTTTATTTCCCTCCAGCAGCTTTGCTTCCCCCTCACCCTTCAAAGGCTGATGTGGGACCTTAAAAATAGAAATGAGCTGTGCAGCTGAAATACACCACATTAGCCCGAGGCTGCTTCCAAATGTCACTGGGTCAAGGCTCCCATCCTTGAATCTGTGAACGGGGCACATGCCAGGCTGCAAATGGAGCAGGAGACACCTGTAACAACAGGACCAACAGCAGGATTTGCAGTGCCCAGTCTGGAACGGTTCCGGAAGGACTGGGACCCCAGCATTCCTGCCTTTGTGGAATGGACTTAAGGAAAAACCTGGTCCAGTGTTTTGGGGGAGAGGGGCTGCAGTGCCCAGCCCAGACTGAGATCCTGAGAGCAGATAGGAAAATTTGGCTCCCCATCCCCGGCCACCAAGTTTACCTACTTTTAGAACGCGAGTAATGACTCGGAGAAATGCCAAAACCCAGCAGACCGTGCTGGAGGGCAAACCCAGGCTGTGGATTGGCTTTTCATGCAGCAGAGGAGGAGGAGGAGGAGGAAGGAAAACTGCTGTGGGGCAGCACCGTGTCATCACGTCCCCGTATTCCCCCTGCACATCGCCAAGAGGTCACTGTGACTGCTGAGTGAGCTGGTTTTGGGCCATGTGTCTGACGGGCTGGTGCCCTGCCAGCCCCACTGGCTTCTCCAGGTACCCCACCGTGGAGGGCTGTGCCCACACCAGCCCCATCACCCCACGCACACCCTTCTCCTCCTGCTTATTTTTGGGCTCCATCTGGTGGCAGCCAGACCTGCCAATTTACTTTGTTGCTATTTGAGCAGCCTGGTCTAGGGGAAAGTGGGCCCTGCCCGTGGCAGGGGGCTGGAACAAGAGGATCTTGCAGGTCCCTTCCGCCCCAAACCATTCTGTGATTCTGTGCCACATCAGCCCCACCGTGCCTGCACCAGGTGTGTCCCTGCCCTTCCTTAGCGTGCCAGAACCCTTCACCTGCTGGGTATGGCTTCAGTCTTGAGTTTCCTGCAGGAGAGGACCTGGGCTGTGCATAGGTGTGCTCTCTGCTCGGGTGTTTGATCAGGCTGCAGAATGTTTGTGCAAGGGGAGGATTTCCTTTTGCAACCATGTCCAAACCCAGCCTGTTGCTTTTTCCGTCTGGGAATACTCTAACCAGGAGCTGCTGCCTTCCCAGGACAGGGCTGCAGCGCTGTGGACATGAACAGAGCAGGCTTCATCCCACCCCCAAACCACATTCCTGCCTCCCCTTTCCAGGCCCCTCGTGCTTGGAGACTTCAATTAACAGCCAGGCTTGTTTCTGCTCTTGTGCACAGCACAGACGCTGCCCAGGCGTGGGGAGCGTTGCATAAACTCTATTAACTTTATAAATTCCAGCGTTGCTGTTGGCTCAGTCCCACTGGTCACCTGCAAACAGGCAAAATGGGCTTGTCAGGAGGAATTCTAAACCTCTGCCAGTTGCCTTTCACCCACAGCATGTCTGCTCCTGCCACCAGTGCCACAAATGTGTTAGGGCTCCAACAGCCCCACTCGGGCTGCCCCTGCCTGCACCAGCCTGGGGCCTTGGCAGTGCTCCCAGTGCTGCTTTTCCATGTGTCCCTCCACTGCTGCCAAGGACAGCCCGGCCTCTGGGAGTGTGCACGGGCAGGGGGCAACAGGGACTTGGCTGGAGCAAACTCTGCCCTGGCTTGGGAGGGACCAGAGGCTCAAGGTCCCCCTGCAATGCCATATCCTGGGATCAGGGAGGAGCTGGGGGTGGTGGGAGTATCTCTTGGCTTGCCCCATGGGTGGGACAAAGAGCAAAGCAGGGTGATGTAGTGTTCTACCTTTGCTGCCTGCACCTGGGATAGGGGGGCATTCAGTATTTGAATCCAGAGATATTTTTCTTGGAATAACCACGCAATGGTGAGTGAGACAAGGATCCAGAGTGGAGCAGCCCAGTCAGGAGCTGACTGTGCAGAGTCCTCGGGGCATGTGGGGCTGCTCTCTGGGAAAGGGAGGCACACAGGGGTACTTGGGTGAACAGAGTCCAAAGAGACACAAGAATGGTTTTATCTGCGGCTACAAGAGTGGGACTGGTTCCTAAGCAGTGCTTCCTTGAACCTGTCCTTGATGGATTCCTTGAATCCATCCCTGAAGGTATTCACATCCAGGTTGGATGGGGCTTGGAGCAGCCTGCTCTAGTGGAAGGTGTCCCTGCCCAGAGAACTTTAAGGGCCCTTCCAGCCCAAGCCATTCCATGATTCCTGGGAGGGATGGGAGCAGCGTGCTGAGGGAGGAGCATCCAGCAATGCCCTGCCAGGACTCCTGCGGGTGGATGCACACACATTTATTGATAAATACACCGAACACACACTGCAAGATAAATCTAGCAGAGCCACAACTGAACATGACTGCAAACCTTCACGGTGGCGTGGGGAGCAGCAGGGACCTCCCACCCTTCTGAGCGAACGAAGATGTAAACTCAGAGTGATGCCTCCATGGGGCTTCTCCAAACTTACACAGCCGAGTGCTGGCAACGAGTTCTCCACGACTTGTTGCTTTTTCCCTTGGCCACCTCCCTGCACCCTGACTGTGAGGGACCACATGCTGGTTTTGGGGGGGATGTGCTTTCCTCGTAGCCCTGTCAGAGGGCAAACCAGAAGGAAGGAACTTCTTGGCAAGAGCTGGCCTGGAGGGGCTTGTGCAGGAAGGATGGTGGGAAGGGGTCCCTCAGGAGAGGGAGCTGAGCAGCCGCCTGTAGATGAAGCCCAGCTTCTCCCGCAGGGCCAGGAAGGTGGGACGCTCCTCCGTGTTGCTGCTCCAGCACTCCAGCATGATGCTGTAGATCTCGGGAGGGCAGGGGCTGGGCCGGGGGAGGCGGTAGCCCCTGGTGATTTGCCGAACGGTTTCTTGGTTTGTCATTCCTGCAAGGAAGGAGAAGATGCCCCTGAGTCTGATGTCCCCAAAGGATGCCCTGAAGGTACACCTGCAGTGGCCAAGATGTCACTGGTGGTGCTGTGAAATGGTGTCTCTGCCAGAGGGGTGGTAGAAGAGAGGATGTGGGAGATCCAGACCAACTTCCTGCCCCCAGCTCCTGCACCCACTCTGCAGCCACTGAATATCCCTCTAAGCCATCCCCTAAGTGGACAATAACTTGCTCATGCTCCAGGAGCTGCTTCCATATCCCTTGGGGAAGGGACAGTATAACAATTCATGACACTCTGGCTTTGGGGGACCATGGGCAAGCTGCCCAGCAGGTGGATGGAGGGCACGGGAGTGGGGTGGCAGCCTTACCTTCATACGGGATCTGTCCATACGTAAAGACTTCATAGAGCAGGATCCCGTAGGACCAGACGTCAGATTTGAGGGAGTAGGTGCGGTAGTTGGCTGCCTCTGGGGCCGTCCACTTCACTGGGATTTTAGTGCTGCTGCTGGTGGAATAAATGTCATCCTGGAAAGCAATGGGAGATGGGATATGAGGGATGGGGCGATCAATAGAGACATGGCTTTTGGGGAAAGTGGGCAGCAGGGAATGCCTCCAGCATGGGGCAGCTTTGTGAGCTGGGGTGGTGGGAGGGAAGGACCACAGCATCCCTCTGAACTGACCTTGAGGAGCCGGGCAAGTCCGAAATCAGCAATTTTGCAGGTGAGTTCCTCTCCCACCAGGATGTTTCTGGCTGCCAGATCCCGGTGGACAATGTGCTTCTCCTCCAGGTACCTCATCCCATCTGCCACTTGGCAGGCGATGTTGAGCAGGTGGGAGGTGCCCAGGGACTTCCCTTCAGGACCTGTTATTCCAGACAATCCAAGCATTGGGGGCAATCTACCAACATCTGTTTTGGGGGTTCTGGTTTGGAAGGAGACCCTGTGCTGGCAATATGGGACATGGGGAACATGTAAAACTTCAAATTTGAACTCCAGCCGAACTGTCCTGGTTGTGCTGTGTGGGAAGTTCAGCACTGCTGTGGGCCCCTCAGGCATGGGACAGGGGTGGGCTCTGAAGAGCACCAAGGATACAGATATCCATGGCTTGTTCAAAGCCAAAGGTGACCTTCTGCCATGCAAATCTCCCTCCAGGCCTCTCAACCTGTTGGACTTGTGAGCTCCAGCTCCTCTGGCACCAAATGCTGCTGGAGCCCCAATCAGAAACAAGGTCAGCGTGGGTGGGAGGGGGAGTACCCTGTACAAAAACAGGTCTTGGTGGGAGTGGTTTGTTTTGTTTCCTTTCAAGACCGATTGTGCTGGGTCAGGAGAACAAAGGCCAAGAAAATTGAACTGGGTACTGAGTGGTCCATGGCCTGTTACGAGCTCTGCACACGAACAAACCCATGGGGAGGTTTGGCTGTTTCATTCCTAGAGAAGGTGGAGTTTCCCAAACACAGCAGTGAGATTTCTGTACCCTGGTGGGAGCTGGCAGACCATGGGTGGGTGGAGAAGGAGGGATGAAGATCCCTTCCAACGTGCTTGGGCTCCCTGGGATTGATACAGACCCAGCCCACATGGACACCCAAAGCATCCTGCCAGACTTTGTGATCCCAAAACCATCTCCACCAAGTGCCCACAGATTGCTCTGTGTTACCACTGATCCAAACAGGACAGAAACCAGGCTGGCACTCTCTTAGGGTCCCCTAAGGGGATTCATAGGGCCATTCTGGGGCACAGGAAGCAGTGCCCCAGGAGCCCCCGTGCCCTGGGGCCAGCACAGCACTCACTGTTGAGGTAGCTGTGGAGGTTGCCTTTGCGCATGAGCTCGGTGATGATGTACACGGGCTCCTCCAGGGAGCACACGGCGTGCAGCTGGATCAGCTTCTCATGCCTCAGGCGCTTCAGGTTCTGAATCTCCTTGGTGAAGTCTTCTGCTTTCATGTCAGCTGTGGGAGAAAGCCAGCACAGCCCTTGTGAGCCACTTTCTCACACGGATGTTGGGACCTCAGCACCTCCAACTGGGATGAGGACCTTTTTCACCTCCTGACAGCCCCCCCCGCTCTCAAAACTCAGGTCTGCACAACCTGTGTCTCAGAGCCGATGTTTTCCACAGGGCTTTGGATCCCATTTTCAGGATCCTAGTTCCATCAGGATTTGATGTATCACAAACCCGTTTGACTTGGCATGATGTCACTTAGCACAAGCACACTGGCTGGAGCCATTTTATAGGGATGCAGCCCAAGCTGAGGTTTGTGCACAGAAATATTCCAGTGGCTCCTCGCCAGGTCCTACTGCAGTTTGCCTGATAAAACAGTCACAGTGACCAAGAGGATGAGGAAATAAAGGAGGGTGAATGATACAGCAGAGAATGAGAGACTCAGTTGGCCACGGTTAACATCTAATTCTCCACATACCTTTAATGATCTTGATGGCCACCGGCACCGTGTTCCTCCACAGCCCTTCCCACACCTCTCCGAAGTAGCCCTCTCCCAGCTTCCTCCGCAGGGTGAACTCCCAGCGCGGGCGCTCCCAGCCATCCCTCTCGGGGGGAGTCTGCCATGGACAGGGAGTGGCACGCTCGGACCAGCCAGCCAGGCAGCACCTGCTGGCGGAGCCTGCAGCAGCCGCTGGTGCCCACAGAGGAGCAGGGCATGATGCCCCACCAGCTGTGTGCCCAGGGGCTGAGCCTGAGCACTGCCCTTCCCTCAGCCTTCACCGTGGGCACGAAACCCCTGGGGCATCCTCTGCATGAGCCCTGCTGGGAGCCCGGGTGTGCAAGGGGGAGAGTTTGGAGACTGCGTGAAATACCAGGAGTTCAAGTCATTAATTCACTCCTCATCAGACCTCAAAAGTGACTTCTCTCCATCTCCACCAATAAATAAAAATGAGTGAATTAATATTATTGCATATTATGGCTGATTTAGACTTCAGCTCATTAAGCATTTCTTTTATCCCACACCTTTCAATTTCACTCTTGGATTATTCACATGGTTAATTGCCATTTCCAAGTCATAATCAGTGGATGGAACTCTAATCAGGAAATGAGTTGGCAATTTGGGATTAATACTGTAATTAGACTTATGAGTGCTGCACTAATTGGTATGAAAACTTTATAAAAGCCATGTGTTTTGTCTTATATTCTCAGGAAAAAATTGGAAGCACAGGTATTTCCAGAATCCATATTGAAGGGGATTGTAACAACTTGATTTCCAGTCTTTGAGATGGAGAAGACACTGCAGAAAATTCTGTTCATTTTGGCGGGTCAAAAATGCATATAAATGCCATGCCCAGCCTTAACGTGGCTGATCAAAGGTGATGCTGGCAGCTATACTAACGGTGGGCTTTAAATGTAGTTTAATAAAGCTCAAAACCCTAATGCACAGCCTAATTATTTCCAGCTCCCCTCGTTTCCCTTTTTTCCACCCCGGCGATCCCGGGGAGCGGGGCTGAGCCGTGCCCGTACGCACCGCGGGGCTGCAGGGCTGCAGCAGGGGGCTCTGGATGACCTTCCAGTGCTCCGTGTAGAAGGCGAGGAGCTCCTCCATGTTGGGAAAGGGGTGTCCCTTCTGGATGTAGAGGCTGCCCCTGGGGCTCTTGCAGATTCGGAAGTGGCTGACCTTGGCGTGGTTGCGCACTGCGGGGAAGCCCAGGTTGGGGGAAACTCAACTCAGGCAAAGATCAGCCCCTGCCCACCTCCCTGCTGACTTCACCCTCTCTCCTTTCCAGATTCACAGTCTTTTAATTAAGCTAAAGCAACACAGCTCTCCCCTGGACTGCTCCATCCCACTCCCCACATCCCTTCCGCTCCCACCTCCTGGCCCAGAGGACTCCTGGCCATTGTGAGCTGGGCTCCTTTGGACCACAGAGGTGATGCTTAATTATCAGGGATAATTAATAAGCTTTATTGTCAGGCGTAATTCCACCACAGGCTGCTCAGAGAACAGCAGAGCTGCTCAAAAAGGATAAATCAGGGGCAGCTGTGACTCCTACAGCCCAGAGACTGAGGGTGGGATGTGGAGTTTGCCATGGATTTCCTAGGATTGCTTTTATGGGGATAAAATCAGATCGTAATGGCACTCTGGTCCAAAACCCCCTGCATTCAGATTTTAGTGTGTGAGAGCAGCCCAGGCCCTGGTAATCCGGAGTGGCAGCATATTTTTAAACAACCATCAGGTGACAAAAGCTGCTGGAATGAAATCCTGGGAGTTAGTGCCATGAAACCATCATTAAGCTGCAGTGAAATGTTTATGGCTTTCATACCCCAGACAGGAGCCACGCACTTTCCTTTGCCACAGTGACTCAACAATCCATCCCTGCTCTGTTAACTTTCCCCTCGCCTTCAGAAAGCAGACAATTCCCTTCAACAAGGTGCTGCAAAGTGCTTTAAACTTACTCCCCTGTTTTTCACCCCATGCTAAGCAAATCAGGAGCTTCCCCTAAGGAACAGCCTGCTTCCTTTCCCTGTGCTAATTTTATCTGAATAATTGCCACAAAGTCACCTGAGAGAGAGTATTCGCCCTTGCTGCTCTCGCTGTCCCGGATGAGGAAGGAGCCATGCTGGTTGGGAGGTGAGAGGAGGAGCTGCTCCGCTTCATTTCGGCTGATCTTGCTGAAGTACCAGCTGGGGAGCAGAGCACAGGGGTCAGAGCAGTGCAAGGAGAAGCTGCACAAGTGGGTCTGTACCCATTTCAGGGGATCCTGTACCTCCTGAGCCAGAGAGGAGGAGCAGCTGCTGGGATCCCACTGTTTGCTCATCCCTACAGCCACCAAGCAAGTGGCACGGTGGCCACTCTGTGTCTCAGAACCTGTAGATGTGGCTGCCTGCACCGGGGCTGTTCCACTGGGTGGGCTTTACAGGCACTTGCTGCAGTTTATTGCAGCTCACTGCCTGCAGACCATTTCATAGAATTAGAGAATCCCAGAATGGTTTGGGTTGGGAGGGACCTTAAAACTCATCTCATTCCACTCCTCCTGCCATGGGCAGGGGCACCTTCCACTAGACCAGGTTGCTCAAACCCCATCCAAGCTGTTCTTGAACACTGCCAGGGATGGAGCATTTCCTCCATCAGTGTCTGGACACTGCTGTATCGAGCTGTCCAGGTCTCAGCTCCATCCCACACTCGTTAGGTTTACACTCTTGGGCTGACAGTCTGTGGTAAGTACAGCACCAACCTCCTGGTGCTGTGTGGAAGGTGCTCTGATGAGGCTGTCCCTGTGTCCTGCCATGAGAACATCTGCAGGCACGGGATCACTTTGCACTTCTTGACCTGCAGCTCACGGGCAGAACTGGCTCTGAGCCCATGAGCGAATGGCATCAATGAAAACATCTCTGGCAATTGCCTTCTGCTGCTCCAGCGGTGGCAGTGCTGTTTGGGGACTTCACAGCATCAAGCGGGAGGGAGGACCCAGCCAAACCCCTCTTCTGTGTCATATCACTGAGATTCATCACTGAGATTCATCACTGAATTCCTCTAAGGAAAGGCAGGTTGGCTGGCTGGGTCCCAACACAGAGGGAAGCACAGCAAGAGGCAGCCCCATCCAGCCTAAGGCATCCAGGACGCGAGAAGCCAAAAGTTTCGTCATTAGCTGGGATCACCAGCGTCTGAGAAGCCGCGCAGGAAATTATATGTGATGAGGTGAACAAATTACCACCCAGCTCCGACCTGCGGCTCCGCCGAGTCTGTGCGCTCTCGGCTTGCTCCGGCTGGGAAGCCGGGCACGTTCCTGCCGTCTGCCCTGTCCCGCCCTTGCCCCTGTCCTCGGGATGTGGCTGGGCACCAGCTGCTCGCGGATGGTGCTCGCACAGGTACACACACACGTGAACACACACGTGAACACACACGTGAACACACACGCATGTACAAAAACACACACACGCTCCGCTGTAGCCTGTCCAGCTGCCCCATGGGAATAAGGCAGGGAGCCGACCCCACGGTCCACACCGGTGTGGTCCCAGCACAGCCCAACCAGACTGGATTTGCCTGCCTCAAAGCACGCGCAGGGAGGGTCTCTCCCATCCCACCGGCTCCCATCACTGCCCCTGCAGGGACTCTTCCCGGGCTCCTCCCGCTCCTCTCCTTTACCCCGCTCAGCACCGGGCGAGCGCGGAGGGGTCTCCAGGGTGCCACGCCCGCCCCAGCCCTGCGCTGCCCGCCCTCGGCGTGACTCAGGGCCGGGTACAGAGGGAACAGCAGTGTCTCGGGGCGCTTTGCCCGACGTGTCGGGACCAGGCTGCCTTATGCAACGAGGAGCCTGGGCTTTCCCCAGCTGCCAGAGGGCTGAGACATCCTCAGAGCTCCCTGTAACCTGGGAGAGGCACCGACCGGGAGGAAGCCCCCAGCCCTGGGTAAGCAGGGGGGCAGCCGCAGCAGCAGAGCTCTGGGCTTCCTGGCAGGTTCCAACCCAATCTGCTTCCTCCCGTGCTTCCAAGCCCTTTGGAGCTGGCAGGGCTCAGGTATAAGTTTCCCCAGCTCCTTCCCTTCCTCCTGTCTCCCCTTTAACGCAGGCCAAGAGGGAGAGCAGCAGGAACAAACAGGAGCCTTTGCACCCCTGCTCACCATCACACCTCATCGCAGCCCAGAGCCACCCCATCCCGTGCGAGGGTGATGCAGCCGAGAAGACATCTCTCCCCTGTGCCATCTCATCCCCCAAATCCCACTTGCTGTGCCCAATACCTCCACCCCACTGCCACGAGCTGTAGGAGCTACAGGGCAGGGATGCCCAGGGGAGGGCAGATCCCCGCTCGGTCCCAGCGCCGCTGATGGCCAAAACAGGGGATGCGGATCTGGTGCTCCCCGCCGCTGTGCAGGGTGAGCACTGCCTTTCCCTGCGCAGGGACGTGCTACCCCAGCCCAGCCTCCATCCCCCTGTGGATCCAGAGCGGGCGATACTTACGGGCGGTGAGCGGAGGTGCCCTGGCTGAGGTTGGCCACGTAGGCAGCAGGGACGTAGCCCGTGGCCGGCTCCCCCAGCAGCCGCCGGGCTAGGACATACTCGCCCTCTTCTCTGAGGACACGCAGTTTGTCCCCTGCGCTTATGCTCAGCTCCTCGGCGCTCCGGGCTGTGAAAGCGTACAAAGCGATACAGAGAGAGGACTTGGGGATGAAGGAAATGGAAGTCGCCTCCGAGTTCAGCGAAACGGAATCAGAGCCAAGATACCCCAGCGAGCAGCTCTCCGTCACGGAGCGGGGACGGAGCTTGTTCCAGAAAGATGTCAGGAAGGTCAAACGCTTCCTGACGAACTGCTCCATCCCCGGTGAAGCGGTGGATGCGGTGGGCTATGCCACCGCGCTCCGGGAGGCCGGGGGAAGGGGGGATGCCGGGCTCCTGCCGCCGGCCGGGAAGCTCATCCTGCCGGCCCGCGTTACCCGCACGCGTCTGGGCGCTCGCCGGCCCTTCCCGGCGAACTTCCTATTTCTGAAAGTGAAACTGGTTCATCTGGTGAGACGAGTCTGCAGGCGGGACGAGTCTGCAGGCAGGAGTCCCACGCTCAGACCCACGGGCACATCTGGGAGACAGGCACAGCTGGAGCCGAGCTTGCTGCTCTCGAAGAAGGAGGAGAACGGCTGTTGTTTTATTTAATCATTATTTTAAAGTGTGCTCTTTGCTTCTTACCGGAGCACCATAAGCACAGCTCTCTGTTCTTCAAGCAGCTCTTGTCACAAGTGGCTGACTCCAGTTAATAGTCTTCATCTCACTTGTGTGGGAGGATATTTTTTTTTCCATAGGACAATAATTACATCCACAAATGTGGGAGAGTTAAAACAGAATTAAGGAAATAACCTTAAAAGAGATATGAAGTGTTTGGATATTTCCTGGATGGATATTGTGGGGGTTTATAGCACCAGATCCTTTCTTCCTTCAGTCTACAATGGCCTTCCAGAGTTACCCCAGTAAAGCATTTCCCTCCTCACACTAATTCCCTGTTGTAGAGGATCGCTAGGGAATTCCCATCCCAGATCCACCAGGATCTGGTGCTCACTCGGCTTCCATCAGAGATGGGTCCCCCTCAGAATCACGAGATCTTTGCCTGGTGCAGGGCCTGGATCAGCCTCAGGATCAGCACAGCATCCAGAGCCAAGCTCTGGAATGCAACGCCCAGCTCCCACTGAGTCAGCACAGCCACACTTCCCCAGCCCTGGTCACACTAGGACACTGACATGCTCCAACCCCCCTCCCAAATCCCACCACCCACAGCCATCAGCCAGAGGACAGAGATTCCCCCCCCACTTCTTCCATGTGCACTTTAAGCCACTTGAAGATCACTGCTTTGGTGAGAAATCCCAGCTCCGAGCCCCCAGCCCCTGCCTCGACTTTGTCATTTAACTGTTCCATTTAATTAGTGGGAGTTTTGTGCCTGTAACCCCACTCCTGGCCTTAAGCCCATTATTTTGATCCTCCTCTACTTGCAGTTGGTCTGTGTAGCTCACTTCGGATGTGTAGTTGCGATTTGGAAAAGGCTGCTTAAAAAGAAACATGAAAAATTAATTGTAGGAGTGTGGGCTGCCGACTGCAATTGTGTGGGGTATGAGGAACAAGCTGGACCCACCCTTGGGTCAACAGCTCTAGACATGCTGTGTCCTGCGTCCTGGGTGTCCCGTGATGGCCAAAAAACCTGCAAAAGGATTTCCTTGTCTGGGTTTTGGACTCAGCAATTTCCTCACCCTCTCCCAGGCAGAGATGCCCAGGGCAGAGGGCAGGAGTACAGAGCACTCCTCAGCACGGCCGGTGCATTCCTGAACTTATGAGAACTGGGAAGAAAGGGAGTCTTTAATAAAGTATTCTGCTCCCTCCTTACCCAAGTAGCACCTGAGTATACGGGTAAATCCCCCAAGATCTGCCCCCGTGCCCAGCTCACAGCCTCGCCCCCAGTGCCACACAGGGATGTGCAAAGTCTCCGTGCATTTTTCCCACTTCAGCGTGAGGAGGGGAACTGAGGATGGAGCACAGAAGAGTTTGCAAACCAAAGGGAAGGGACATCCCCTCTGCTGTCCTTCTGCAGCCCTTGTGACAAGCGTGCTCCTCACATCACACTCCATCAGGAGCAAGAGGGGCTGCCTGCTTGTGCCCTGAAAGATGATCTGACCAGATCCAGCACAGAAAGTTTGTGCCTCTGTTTTGCATGAGGACTCGCTGAACTTCTGGTCTGCAGAAGGAGACTGTGAACTGATTCACCTTTATTGACCTTTGCCAGATTGGATTCTCCAGCGGTACCAGCGATAGACAAGTGCAGCCGATTTCTAACACGCAAGGCTTTGGATCTTGATTTGCACCTAAATGAAAGGGTACTTCCAAATGACAAACATCCCTGAGGACTAAATACTGCCTCTGAGCTGAGCCTACCAGACATGCAGAGCACAGACTCATCCCTGCAAACCTCTGTCTGCACAGGACACACACGCACAGCTCAACTCCATGCCAGCAAAGAGACGATAAATCACAACCTTTTTCTAGGATCTTTTTTTTTTATTATTTCCCCATTCAGTTCCAGGAGCATCCCTGCTGCCTTGAATCCCTTTTGGTACTATAAAACATCTAAAAAAAAAAAATAAAGAAGAAAATCATGTTCATGGAAGTTTCTGGTCCTTTTGCTGTGGGAAAGAAAGTGGGAGGAGGCAAGAAAAGTGATAAAGATAAGGAAGACACAGACATCTGATGGATCAAGTATTTTCTCTTCAGTCCCTGTGACCAGCTTACAAGGATGTATTAAAAACCAATCTGTCCAGAGATTTGGGGTTGTGGTGGGTACACAGGGACTTCAGTTCTAGCACCACTAAAGAGCACCTCGGGAGAGCACCAAAACCAGCAGGCCTGAGCAGCAGAGCTGCCTGCACAGCCCTGGTTTGGCTGCAGAGCACTGGGGAGCCATAAACACAAACAGCACTTTGCATCCACCCGCGTGTCAAACACCACAGCGTGGCCTCCCAGCCTAATTGACAGAAACCAGCAGCTCCCCTCCACTAATGAGAGCGCCCATTACACCTAATTAGCTGAGGTTCTGTTCCAGGTCCTGTTACATTTACAGTCAAAATACATCTTCCAGCAAAGAGCTTTTTTTGGAGGGGAAAAAAAAGGAAGAGAAGCATAACTCCAATTATGCCCCTAAAGGGGCATAAAGTTGGGGAAAATGGTTTTGAGGAATGGTAGGTGACTCTGGGGTCAGGGGATGTGCCACTTGTCACCAGTGACTGGCAAAGCACAGCTGGAGATTGAGGGTGGCCACGCCATGCCTGGCACCCCATCCTGAAACACCCAACCTTAAGGTTCCTCTTGGTCTCTTTGATGGCATCAGAAGATGGCTGGGGTTTCTTCTGGGCTTCATGTTCCTTTATCTTTTTTTGTTTTAGTCATTTCTCCAGATGTTTCCTGGCAGCAGCAGTGCATTTGAGAAAGGTTTTGCCTCTTAATGAATTGTTTTGGATGGGTGCCCATGGGACAGTCCAGACAAGGAGTGGTGGGTGATGACAGCAGTGCATGGGAAGAGGAGCAGAGCAGAACAGTGGCATTAAAGCAGCTTCAATTTGTCTCTGTTTCCTGGGGGCTGTGGAAGAAAGAGGCACCTTGGCAGACTCTGGGCTCTCATTGAGGGCAGAGCTCATCCCTGGGAGGCTGACAAGGGCAGGAAGGGTCCAGGGGCTGGGCTGAGGAGCTTGTAGACAGTCAGTGCAGAGGGTTCAATACAGGCAAAAGCACAGTGGTCCTGGGACAGGGAGGGGTACAGGACGTGTGAGAACAGGCACAGCATCGTGGGGACTCATGGTGGCTCTCTGAGCCCTGTAGGAGTGGGTTGGACTGGCTGGTGGAGGAGTGCAGGTCACAGGGCACCTGAAATGGCACAAGAAAGCAGAAAAGCTCTGTGGGAGCAGCTGGAGACAGAGTAAGCTATTTGTACAGTGCCTGGCAGGTCTGGGGCAGGAAAGCCTCTAAACCCACAGTAATACTTTTCAGGGACCCTGTAAACACAGGGCTCATCATGGATCTGAAACAATGGCAAGGAAAAGCCAACCCATAAGTCACACTGCACTCTGTGTCACATTTCTGAAGCAGAGTCACTGAGGATAAAATCTGTAAGGACCAAATCATGCTGAAAGACAGCCTGGCCAGCCTTCAGGCTTCCCTTCCTGCATTCTGCTGAGTTTATCAGCACAGACCAGCCTTTGTTTGCCCCATCCTTTAATCTGACTTCCAGAAAACGAATGCTCCTTCTAGTACAAACTGCTTGGCAGAACTGCACTTCTCAAAATTCCTCTGCTCCTGTCTCTGGAGAAATCCTTTGCAACGTCTAAAAACCATTCACCACCTTCTCCAGACTGGCAGGTGCCAGGGAGCTGTTCAGGCTCTCTCTCACAGCTGCAGAGGTCTCCATGGGAAGCAGGAGAAGGGAGCTCAGGCTGTGCTCCCCATGCCCATGAACACCTGGAGTGGAGTTCTGGCAGCTCTCTGCCAGGACTGTGCCACTGCTGAGCAGCAGCCGGAGTCCCCAGGCTGGCAGGGGCTGGCAGGGACTTTACACAGACACCTCACAGCTGTGCTGCCCTGGCTCGGGCAAACAGAGAGCTGGTGCCTTCAGCAGTGAGGAGCACAGTGACTCAGATGGGGAGGGGGAAATCTGCTGGTTTGTAAGCAAATGATGGATTGCTCCATCTGTGCAGATGTCCTTGTTCCCCTGTGGAGGAACCAGTCCATCCACTCCATCACCGAGCTTTGTGATATCTCTCCCCACAAAGGTCCTTCAGAGGCTGTTGGATTTGGGGTTATGACATTAAATGTTGTTAGAATAAACCTACCCAGAGTCCCAGGAGAATAGGCCCAAGAGACCTCACCCAATCCACCTGGTCTATCCTATACTTATGTCTTTCCCCATCTTTGCCAAACCAGTTCTTAACAGACCTCCAGGAATGGATACGCCACCACGTCCCCAGACAGCCCATTCCAGTGAGTCACTAATCATTACCAGCAGAAACGAGTGTCTAACCTGCTGTGTTTAAGTCTATTACCTCATGTCCCATTCATCACCTCATTGCTCCATTCCTTCCTGCATGGGAACACTGCTGAGGTGTCCCCCCACGCTGACCCTGTTGGGCCCCAGCCCAGAACAAACACACTGACCTTCTACAAGGAGCCAACATGGTCATCTTTTTCTCCGTTTGTCCCCAGTCTTCTTGCCCTGTCCACGTGTGCTGGTGTTCCTGTGGTGCCACCTCAGCTGGCTCTCCAGTGCATTCACCTGGGGGTGAGAAAGCAGCAGCTCTGAGAGGAGTCTGCACCACTGCACAGGTAATCTTTAACTTGTCCCAAATACAAGGAGTCTGCACCACTGCACAGGTAATCTTTAACTTGTCCCAAATACAAGGAGTCTGCACCACTGCACAGGTAATCTTTAACTTGTCCCAAATACAAGGAGTCTGCACCACTGCACCAGTAATCTTTAACTTGTCCCAAATACAAGGAGTCTGCACCACTGCACCAGTAATCTTTAACTTGTCCCAAATACGAGAAAAAAACTGCTGGCTCAGGTTTTCCTGACTGACTCCATGAAATACAAACATTGGGACACCCAAGTTTTACCTGTTTCCTTAAAGAAGTGACTGTCTTCTCCAGTTCAGCCACAAGGGACTCAAGATTCTCTCTGGAGGAAGGGCTTGGGGAAGGTGCCTCGTTTCTGGTGTCGGGGATAAAAAGTGAAAGGGGTTATGCAAACAGCAGCTTCCTGGGTGAGGGAATCATTCTGCCTTCTCCAACACCAGCCTCCAAGTGAGCATCAAAGGCAGGGGCCCAGCTGCCAGATTCACCTGCCAAGAAATGCCAGCCAAAGAGCCCTTTAGTGCAGGTATTTACACATCAGAGCTGGGCTCTGCACCGAGGTGTTGGAGGACTGGCTGAGCTCAGCATCTCTCTACTGATCCACCCCGACCCCAAACCGCTGCAAAGCGCCAGATTCAGGGGCCTGAATGGACTGAGTTATTAAGAACTTCTGTTTCATAAAATGGAGGTGGAAGGGGTGATACTACACCTGGGCAAGGCAGGCTTGTGCTTGGCAGGGTTTTCCTCTGGGTAGCTGAAGCCAGGAGACCTCTTGCTTCGGAAGCGCTGCGAGAGAGCCCTGAATTGCCCTCGTGTCCGGCAGTCTTGGGAAGGAGGGGAAAGTCTGCAGTGAGCACTGGTGTTTAAAGCAGGACTGCGTGAATTTCAGCAGCACAAGGCAGCACTGCCCTCCTGCACATTCCACCCTGGACATGTGTCTTGGGCCAGAGGGAAGGAGGCAACAAGGGTATGGAACAGGGTGTGCATCACTCATGGATTCCCATGTCTTGGATGGACATCTGCACCCAGAATGCAGCACAGAGGGACCATGGCAGGATCTGTGATTTAATGGCAGAGGTTTAGGCTCCCAAATGAATCTGTGAAGTGGCACATGGTGGATCCTGTTTCAGTCTCTCCCCCAGCCAGAGACCAAAGCCCTCAGTGAGGTGGGCTTTCAGACAGATTAAATGAAGCTAACAGACTTCCTAGAGAGGTGGCCAGTGTCCCAAACCTCTTGGGGTTTAAGAAGCATTTGGATATAATAATAATAATTAAGACGTAATTAAGATGTAATTAAGACATAATTAATAATTTGCTTTAACTTTTGATCAGTCCTGAATTGGTCAGGCAGTTGGACAGGATGATTGCTCCAGGTCTTTCACAATTGAAATATTCTGTTCTATTCTATTCTACTCTAAACTGTTCTGTTCTGTTCCGTTCCATTCCATTCCATTCCTATTCTATTCTATATTCTGTTATCTTTGCACCCATTTGCTGACACAAGGTTCTCCTGGTGCAGCCAGAAATCAGCTACAATTTCATAAAAGCCGCTGTGGTGTGTGACAAGTGCCACCCAGAGTGACCCCCACACCAGTCAGTGGCAGAGCATCCCTCTCCTTACCCTCACAACAGTCCTGCCACAGGCGCAGGTCCACAGCAGGAATCTCCTCACAGCTGACCATGCCCTGCAGGTACGATGCCACCTGGAACACATCTCTCTGCAGCTGCTGGATGTGGTCACTGTTGTCACAGATGACACGAGCAAGGGACGCCTGTCTGATCTGAGTCAGCTGCGCTGGCGTGAAGACTCCCGGGTTCTCATACCAAAATCTGCAGTGGGGTGTAATCACAGCATGACTCAGGAGTGGGAGAAGAGGGAAGGAGGGAGGGAGGGAGTCAGTGAGTGAGTGAGTGAGTGAGTGAGTGAGTGAGTGAGTGAGTGAGTGAGGGAGGGAGGGAGGGAGGGAGGCTGGGAGAGGAAGAAGAGTTCCCTGACATCTGTGTGGCAGCACCCACACCCCTCAAAAGGAGCGTCTGCCCTGGTGTCAGGTGGCTGCAAACACAGATGGCTTTTTCTGAACCCACAAACCCCCGTGCTCCTGCCCTAAGTGCATCACCAGGCAAAGACATGTCTCGTTCACACAAGCAGCAAACAGGGATTATAGAAGAGCTCCTGTGGACATTTTCTAGCATCTTCATGACATATTGGGAACATCTTCAATGATTCCCAGTGTTCTGCAGTGAAATGAGAATCACTAAATCAAAAAAGGACACCTTGACAGTAACTGACAAGTGCTTTTGCAAATACACTGCACAGAGGATTCTCATATCTCATATGTCTCATATCTCATATGTCTCATATCATAAGACAAAAAATAATAAAAAATTACAGATTCTGCTTCTTCCTGTAAGGCAAAAAACCTCTCAAACAGAACAATCAAAGGATTTGGGATGACTCCAATGATAATACCTGTCTCCATCCCTCAGCCTTCTGAACTGAGTCGTTAACAGGCACATCAGTGTTGGTCCCACTCTGGTCCCAGGGACAAGATCCTCCACCATCAGTGCTGGAAACAGGTCAATATTTTTGGTAGTTCCATATAAACTGCAGGATAACATATAAAAATAAAAAAAACAAGTTAAGAGGATCTCAAAGAGTGGACATGATATAAATCTGATACCAACATAGAAATTTGTATGTCAGGAGCTCCTCTGGACAGTATTTTTGATGGTTTTATCTAAAAGGCAATGGGATAAAGACCTGCCTTGGAAGAAGCAGCCAGGGCAGATAGGACGCAGTTTACTCTGACTGGAAAATAGCTCCAAGGCTCAATCTGCTCCCAAACTACACCACAGCAGCGCCTGACAACATTCCACCCAGAACCAGACTGGTCACTTGGAGAAACCTCATTTGTCTTAGCCCATTGTTAAACCACAGTTATTACCCTATCTTAACATCTGTGGGGGCAATATCTGGGAAGGTTATTCCATGGGTGTACTGGAAGGAGCAGGAACTTTTCACTGACTGGTCTCCAGTAATTTTGATGCTTCCACATCCAGGCTACAGTACCTCCTGAGCTTTTCTCTGATCTCCAAGTTCTTTATCTCATTTCTGAGGTCCTCAAACTCCTGCGCAGAGGAGAGGTTGCAGAAGACCCTGAAGTCATTGTAGGGTGGGATGCCGTGGTCTCGCCCTCTCTGGATGTTGATAGCGGCCAAGTCCAGTGACACAGAGTGTGCCATGGAGAAGAGTTTCTCCGTCAGCTCCATGTTGAGGAGTTCAGAGGGCACCCGCATCTTCCCAGGAACCCCAAACAGCCCACGGAGGAGGGGGTCAATCCCCCCTTCCTGCATGATCCTGAAAGGGGAGAAGAAGGCCTTGTGCAGGGGGATGTGGCCTTGTCGGATGGGCTGGAAGGTCTCGTTCAGCCGGTACAGGATGGGGTTGATCAAGGTGTGCCCGAAGCGGAAAGCGGCCGTGGCAAAGGCGTTGAGAATCCCCGCGTTGACGTTGGGGTTGTAGCCTTTGTACTCACCCAGCACCTTCATCCCAGCCTCCCCAAGGACCTTGGGCAGCCACTGGGCGTAGGTGATGTGCTGCATCTGGGCACCCACAATCTTTCGTGCCTCGTGGTACAGGAGATCCCCGTCCCAGTGCGGGTTGAGGGTGGCCAGCTCGGTGGCAACGCGGTTGTGCTCCCTGAACCACAGCGTGTGCATGGCCGTGAGCCCCAGCTGCTCGTTGGCACGGTGGTCTCCTGCCAGGAAGCACGGCACGGGGCTCTCGTTCTCGTCCCTCATGCACTCCGTGGGTGGCCCCACGGCAAAGGGAAGGAGATGCTTCCCCGAACTGGGCACAACCTGCCCTCGCTTCAGCAGCCCTTTCTGGCCGCTCAGATCCCGCAGCTCCCGCGATTCCTGCTCCGTGCTGCCATAAACATTGGAGGCGTCAATGTAGGATGTCAGGTGGTTGATCTGCTCCCTGGCGTAGACAGAGTTCATCAGCAGGGAGGTCATCCCGCTGCCGCACACAGGGCTGGAGCGCACAAAGAACATGCAGCGCCCGTTCCGCACGCGGGGGTCGTTGGCGGGGACCTTGATGGAGAAGCAGGGAGGGTCGTTGCTGCACACCTCGCTGCAAGGGGCTCCGTCTGAGAAACGGGACATGCTGATGGCTGCCACCGTCTGGTCCATGTCGTGGTCCAGGAACTGGCCCCACTGCATGAGCATGTGCGTGAACTGGTCGTCGGGGGTGATGGTCTCGGTCCCGATCATGGCAGTGGAGACAAGGCGAGGTAGAGGAAGGGGCAGATCCCTGGCGTCTTCTGCCAAGGAAAACCCTCGGGGGAGGTTAAATCCATTCTGGTAGGCGGGTTTGAGGAGCCTCTGGAAGGCTGTGAGGGATGCGCCCCACATGGGGTGCTGGAGGTTGTTGCAAGAGCCATCGTGGGTCCTGTACTTCTTGTGGAAGCAGATGTCGGAGCAGTTGGGCGTGCGGCGGTGGGCGGAGCAGCCCGACAGGTTGGCGATCATGGTCAGGTAGTGAGGGGACACCAGGTCATTGTAGCGATAGCCTGCAGAGGGAAGGGCAAAGCACCAGGTCAGGCATCACCTGCAGCCTCCTGATTGCCACTGCCCCATGGAACAGCTCCGTGTGAAGACCCCTGCCAGGATGGGCACGGCAGGGCCGGGGCTCTGAGCGTGCTTTTGCTGTGGAATTGATGGGAAACAAAGGAAGCACAGGATTGCATCAGGCCCACAAAGCAAAAAGGGAAGGGGAAAGAGTTTAACTGCACAGAGCTGGAAACCAGAAATGTTGTCACTGGCAGAGCAAACGGTGGGGGTGGTCTCGGTCCCTATTCTAGGTTTGTTTTATGGCTCCCTGGGTTACTGCTGCCACCACGAGCTCCATCACCCACCCAAGCTCTACGTGACGAGCAGCAGGAAGCCGTGGGTGACTGCCAGGGCACTGCTGCACCGTGTGAAAGCGCTGAATGATGCTGCATTGTGTGGATGCTGACAGGGCAATGAGGAGGAGAGGCTGGCAGTCCAACCAGCCCAGACCAGACCTGCTGCCTGGAGAGAGACTCCTCGCACCCTGGAACACATCCAGGCAGGAAAAAATATTTACAGGCCCCAAACACACATGCCTGCTACATGATGAATCACACGTATAGGTAGAAGCATGGAGTGTAGAGGAGTGTTTGCTGTACATCAAGGAAGTCCCAGGTAGCAAGTTTTTGGGTCCAGCTGCTGCATGTTTGGGCCTCATTAGGTATTTTTGGTGTTACGTTGCTTTGTTGTTTGCTATCCTGCCTCAGCAGAAGGAACCTGAGTTGCTGGGGCTTGCCTGAGTTTGTAGCTAAGGGGTCAAAATAGTAGGGACAGAGGAGGGATATCCAACTTCCTCTGTAAGAGCACCCAAATACCCCAGAGTTCACAGCACTGTTCTCGTCACCATTTGGAGGACAGGAAACATCTCAGACCATGCTGTTGAGAGTCTGAACTTCAAACCCACAAGGATACTCCTTTATCTGTTAGCTGGTTAATATTTTTTAAGGAATAGGGCTTTTATAGCCATCTAAGAAACCTTTACAAAACAGGGAACTCAAACATCTTCCTGGGTATCAAACTGGTTTGGTGAACACAAGACCAGCCCTTCAGCTATTAAAAAAAACCATGAGATATAGAAAGAACTGCCACCCAGATGACACATTTCTCCATATACCCAACATTTACCCAGATTTTTTATATACCTTGGCACATTTTAAACTTTATGGATGTCTACACATCATTGTTTTCATTTCATCCTGCGCACAAAATTAAGAAAGGAAATGAAATCTCTCCTACCTGTGACGTTCATGTCCACAATCAGCCCTTGCTGCACGTGTTCCTGAATCAGCTGCAGGGTCCTTTCGAAGATCTCCCCTGCCCTGGCTGTCTCGATGGTGTAAGGGTCCCTCGGGTAGCGGAACAGAGCCAGGAGGTCATTGGGAGTCTTGGGGCGCCTGTTTCCAGGAATTAAAAGTGATGCAGGATCATTAAAATTAATCAACTCTGCTCAGGGCAACGAGACCCTACAAGCAGCAAGACTCAAGCTGTAAGCCTGGTCTAGTGCTTGGCCCCCAAATTAGTGCATAAGACCAACGTGGCTTGCCTGCACATTGCAGATGATTAAAGAAAGGATATTTTTCCCCAGGAAAACGCACACATTTAATTCTCTCAGTATCTCTGGGTTTTTTCTGCGATAGCAATTTATTTTTTCACTTTTCAACAGCTGAAACCCAGAGGGTTTTGGGCTTAATACAAACTATCTATCTTTCCAATAAAAACATATATTGGGGTAGAAGAGGAGGGAATCATATTCACTCGAGAATTTATTTTTTTATTAAGGAAATGGTTAGAATTTTTATATTATTATTTCTGTCCACCCTCCACAAAGTCAGTTGCATTCATAAAATGACTACTCTGATTATTTTCTTTTTTATTCACTATCTACAGAACCAACTCCAGCTGACAAAATGCAGATAGAAGTGACATAAAAGATGACGCTGCTGTATCTCATTTTTCCAGAATCCCAAATGCCTGTTGGGAAGCTCTGTCACATCCTACACAGTGCAGCTTCCACCTCCAACACTCGAAACAATCCCGTAGCTTTCATTTGCAGGTTGTCAATGATAAAACGAGCTTTCAGAAAGCTTCGTTTCTTGTGGGTTTTTAACACTTTGCTTCAGGCCC
Organism: Platysteira castanea; assembly: GCA_013397175.1. NCBI lineage: Eukaryota > Metazoa > Chordata > Aves > Passeriformes > Platysteira > Platysteira castanea. Next base: position 34,272 of record VYXC01000813.1, read on the forward strand.
CAGCTCGAGGCACCTCCCACACTTACTTGCTGAAGAGCTCGGTGCGTGTGGAGTTGATGGCGTGGTCCACGCTGCTGATGGCCTCGCGCAGCGACGTGGCCACAAACGTGTCCCCGCTCCGCCCCACGTCCGTGGCTTCCCCAAGCACAGAGAAACAACAAAACACCCTCAATTTACTCGGATGGTATTTGGCCCTCCCAGCTCGAGTGCAGCAGCACCAGCCCCAGAGGGACCGCACTGCAGAACAAACTGCGTTTCCATCTGCAGTATCAACACCATGAATTTATTTTCAAGACAGATATTCTGAAGAATGTGAACTGCCTGAGAAAGAAGGCGGTTTTTTCAGGAGATGTGTGTGGACACATATTCAGAGTTTCCTCCTGTACAGCTTTGCAAAAACGAAACGTCTGTTTTGGTAAGTGGTTAAACTGCAAAAGAAAATGTAAAAATCACAGTGGCTTAACCCAAAATAATATATTTACTTCCCACAAAGGTACTTCTCAAATTCATGAAATTAATTTAAATATATTGCTCATCCGTTAATTTTCTGTTTGTGGAACACTTTACTTACTAATTCTTAGTAGTAATTAATAGATATTTATGATGATGATAATAATAGTTCAAAGTTAGTGTTAACACACCTGCTACATCATTTTAAATCAAAAAACCCAAAGTTCTTGTTGGAATACCTTCAGAAGTAAAGACATCACTCCTTTAAAATTACTACAGGATGCATTTTTTAAGCCAGGGCCTTTGTCACAGGTGAACAAACCAGTTCCCAGTTGGCTACTGGTGTATGCTAGAGCCGGCTGGTGAATGAGGCACCAATCAAGAATAAACCACAGGAATAATCTCAGGAATAATTTCAAACAGCAAAGACATTTCAGACCATTTTCAGCTCCTTGCTTACAACCCCTGTATGGAAAATGTTACTAAATTCATTTAATAAGTGACTCACTATCCACTCTGGCTATTGCTGGAACAGCTCTTGACTTTTAAACTTTTTTGGTTGCCTTTGATTTCTTTTTTCCTTTGCCAGTTTTCTTGCCCTCTAAGAGGTACAATTTCCACTCTTGACCTCTGGTTTCACCAGCAGAGGACAGTTACTCCTCCTTGTTCACCTTCACTAACGCACAGAGCAGGAAAACCAAACTTAGTTCCCATTCCCAAGAGTGGTACACGGTCTAAGGTTGGACGTGATGATGTTGGAGCCCTTTTCCAACCTTACTGATACTATAATTCTATGATTTTATGGCTGAGCAGACATTTAAACCCCTGTATGTGCAGCGACAATGTCGTTCTGCTCCTCCCTCCCCCGGCGTGCGAGGTTTTGGTCAGATGATGATTTGTGAGTATGTTGGCACATTTTAATAAGTTTCTCCCTCCCAGCAGAGGCAGTAACTACATGGACCCTGACAGCTGGGCTTGCAGAAGGAGGTTTAAGACAACACCTTTGGCTTTGCAGGGAGCAACTGCAGCTCAGCTGAGCAAACAGCGAGGGGCAGCTGGGAGGTGCGTGGGCTTTCACAATGGAGTGACCCCAATCCAAGGGACCTGTCTGCAAAGAAGCTGAAGAAATAATTTCTTACATAATGACCTGTTTAAAGTGTAGGTGTCGGCACAGCACAGCACAGCACAGCACAGCACAGCACAGCACAGCACAGCACCTCCTTACACAGGAGCCAGAGGAGGCTGGGGGAGCGCGGGAGATACGGTACCGGTGATGGTGAGCTGCATGGCGCTCGAGGTGAAGCCAAAGGGGTTCCTTGCTATGCACTCGTATCTGCCCTGGTCAGCCACGCCCAGGTCCCGAATGGAGAGGGTCCCGTCCTGGCCGATGTGGAACTTGCCACTCTCTGTGATCTGGATGCCCTCCTGTTGCACCATCAAAACACAGGCACTGTGTCAGAGCAAGGAAAGCTGCCACTACCCCAGACTTCAGCCTGCTCAGCAAACCCGGGGATGGATGTGATGAACAAATGTGGCCACCAGATGTTAGCATTGCTCCTCCAGAGAAACCAGAAAGAAGCCCAGGGACACCTGCTCCTGACAGGACCCACAGTGAGGAGGTCGCTGCTCAGCTCCTTCCTCTGGCCCAGCCCAGGAGCTCCCCGCAGGGCACAGACACCCACACAGACACCCCACACAGTCAGCCTGGATGGAACAAGTCCCAGGCCCTGATGCCCTCACAGAAGTTTCATGGCACAGAATTTATTTGAAATGTTTTCCATTTTAGGACAACCTAAAACTGATGGATTTTTGCTGGCCTTGAGCTGCAGATCCCAGCTTTTGCTGGCTCTGACAGCATCATTCAAACCCAACCTCTCAGCCTGGCTGGTGGCAGAAGTGACTTTAGGTTTTACTTTTTTATTCTCCTCCTTCCTAACATCTTTCTGCTGCCCTGCCCCAATCTAATGCTTGCTCTGTTGCCCTCCCAGGCTCGCTCTTTCTGCTCCCACTGTGAGACTTTGAAGGATCATGGGTTTGCCCCATCAAAGCTGAAGCAAATAAGCATCATCCAATACCATCAGCAAGAACCCTGGATATAAGGACAAACTACTTCCAAAAAATCACTTTTCAGGTTTGGGGTTTTTTTTTCCAGGAATGGTCAATCGAGTATTTATAACATCCTGGAATGTCAATGGCTTCAAGTGACTCTTTTGGAAGGAAGAAGAGGAGAATATGTGCTGCGAAGCTTCGAGCCTGAGAAACTGCAATGTTCTTTTAAAAACCCCAAATCAGTGGAAGTGATGGTCTTTATCCACGTGTATTGCAAAACTAATGAAGCTGGGAGAGGCGTTGAAGGAGAGAGTTGTTTGAATCTCCCCCAGAGGAGCTGTCCCTCTCCACAATGGTGTGAAATCATCACGTACCTTGACCCAGGTTATGGTGGGCCGAGGGTCTCCCTGGGCAGTGCAGGAAATGGCAACGTCCTGGCCTGTCTCTGCCACCAGGTCTTGGGGGGGATGCAGGAACACGGGGATCACTGTGTGACACAGGGAAAAAAGTCACTGGGGTAAGAAATGTATCAAGGAAAACAGAGAAATCTGTGTGTAAAAAAACCATCTCAGCATGGAGAAAGCAGAGCTGCTGAGCTGCTGCTCTTGCAAGGGCTCTGCAGAGGGGCAGCAGCTCAGCCCGTGCTCTCTGTCTCGTTACCAAGCTCTCTGTTCATTAATTTATATAATTTATGTTCATTATTTTCTGCTCCTCTGTGTCTCTGCTCGGGGCAATTACACAGGAATGTGCTGCATCATTTAAAATCCTTAATTCAAAGGCTTTCTCGAAAAGATGCTCCAGCTGAAACAGGGATCATGACTTGTTTCAGGAATTATCGGATGAGGCTCTCTCGTAGTGTTAGTCAGGCCAGATTAAGTAATTATATTGATCTTGCTGGTCTTAAAATATTCTGTGAATTCTGTGCTTGAAGCTTCACTAATTTCATGCTTCTAGAGAGTTTCCTTCCCTCCATTCTGCCACTACTAAAACTCTGCCCTGTTTGTGAACAAGCAAGGAAGTTTGCTTATTTAGAAGAATTATTTATAAGGGGGGAAAAAAGAACAAAATTAATCAAAAGCTTTTAAAAAATTAAGGAAAAAAAGAAATTAAGCCTTAATTAAGCAAAAGCATCTCTGTGTGACTTGTGTTTTACAGAGTCTTGATTTCAGAAAACCTAAATTTAGATTGAACCTATGACCTGGAAGGGAATGTTATATGTATCTAGAGCCAGGATTAAATGTTTGCTAGAAGGAAATATTCTGTTTTGCAGAATATTTTGTTTAAAAATAATTTTAGTATTAATTCTGCAGGAAAGAAAAAATTTTTTAAAAATATGCATATTAGTAAGAATTTAATTAATACACTTTTTTTGGCAAATTATCCAGTTTTCCCTTTACCAAAGCAATTTTCTCGATGACAACTCCCAGACTGCAGCAGCTTATTCCAATTTACAAACCGTGGCACTCTGGAAACCTCTCTAACATTTCCCACCAGGTGATGGAGCCCTCATGGCTGGATGTCTGTTCATTCCCAGCCAAGAGCAAAACCCCATCCCGCAGGAAAGGGGACAGCTCCCTGCCTGCTGGGATGGTTATTTACCATAACACCAGAGCAGTGCCACGCCTCTGCCAGCCCCTTGTGCCCGGCTCACCTCGCGGGGTCACCGAGAGCTGCACCGGCTGGGTCCTGACGCCGATGGCGCTGATGGCGTGGCACTCGTACTGCCCGTGGTCGTGCAGGGCCACCCGGCCCAGCCGCAGGGTGCCCGTGGCCAGGACGCTGTGCCGCCGGTCACTCGGCAAGGGCCCACCTGGGCGAACCAGCAGCTCGTTAGTTCCCCGTGACAGCCCTCATCCCACTGATGCCAAAATGATTTTTGCTTTTATGCCTTCTTCGTGCCTATCCGTGGCTCTGCAGATTGCTATCCTGTGGTTATAGGGTTTCCTAACTCCAGCTCTTCTCCTGTTACACAAACAAATTCTCAAGGGCCAGTTCTGATCTTGCTTCTTGAAGGAATAAAGGACAAGACACCTTCCCAAGACACTTCCTCATTTATTAGACATAAACAACGAGCAAGGAGGGGGGCTTCTGAAGGGGTCGAACCAAGAGGGAGAATTACTTCATTACCTGTGTTTCTAACGGGGGATTCTTGTCAATTGTGCTAATTTCCTGAACATATAAAGCTGTACTTGCCCCATGCCCCAGCGCTTTGATGCGTGTGCATTTTTGACACATTTTCAGCGTGCAATTTGCCATATTTGCACCTGGAGGCCTCCAGTTAAAGACCTGCTTTTATATTACTTCCTATATTAATATTGTCTCAAAAGTGTGTTGTTTTGTCTCTAGATTTTGAAGGCATCACCATCCCTGGAAGGGTCTGTGTGAGCCACACATTTCATTTCCTTCCCAACATCAATCACTCTGAAATACCACCTTTACACACTGAGTTGTCTGATCAGCTGAGAAGAGCTGGAATCCTTTTTCTTTCTTCCTAAGTATTTTCTTAGTGCAACCTGCAGATTTTTTGACCCCTGATGGATAGCAAATCACTCTTCAATTATCCAAACTGTCTGTTTCGTCAAATAAATGGGAACATTTGGCATTGTCTTTCTAAATTTGTTGGTCTGATTTTCTGGTTTGGAAACTGCTGTTTCCATATTTTCTTTATTTCAGGAGAAAAGTTGAAAACTAAATCGCTTTAACAAAAAAAGTAAAATTATTAAAACTCATCAGTTTAACAACTTTTTTTTTTCAAATTCCATTTTCCTCCATTTAGTCTTCTTCTATTTATTCAGTCCAAATACCAAAATCCCCCCACGCTGTCAAAAGTGGCTTTGAGATGAGCAATGCTCCACCACGTCCCCTCCTCTTGTCCTGCTTTTAGCATGTGGAAGCGCTGTAAAGCCTGGCTGACTTTTGATTTATGGATGGCTGAGTACAAACCTCCTTACAAAGCAGTTATGAACCTTACTTCTTGTCACTGTGCTCCTTTCCACGTGCCTAAGATATATTTTCTGGGAAGTGGAGGAAAACAGGTTAAAGGAGATGAAGAACATGCTGGCAGAGCAGAATTTCAGCTGGTCCTTCTTAACTCCATGTCAGGGCCATTGCTGCGGAAGCTGGAACACAATACCCACAAACTCTCCACAGCACTAAACCATTAATTACGGCTTGTGAAGCATAAGGAAAAGTTGGAGGACCTCTGGGCCAAGCATTATTGGCTTCTATCCCAGAAAGTGCTGGCTGAGATCAGTTCAGTGGAGCCAGCGCTAACAATTATTTGAGACTTTAAAAGTTCACCACCACCTGTTGTCCCAAAATCCTTTTTCCTAAGCTAAGAGAAAACTCTGAGGTGTGTCAGGGAATGGTGCCCTTCCGCAACGTGCTCCCCAAGGGCAGCAAATCAAGGACAATGACAGAGAGCCAGCACATGGTGGTACTGCAAAGGGAAGTGGTGGAATCATCATCCCCAAAAGTGTTCAGAAAGAGTGTAGATTTGGCATTTAGGGAGACGGTTTAGTGGTGAACATGGCAGTGTTGGGTTAGAGGTTGGACTTGATGATCTTGGAGGTCTTTTCCCACTCAAACCTTTCCGTGATTGATATCCACTGACTTGGAGTGTCCAGACCTTGCCTTTTCAGAGGAGGTGGGAAGCCACTGCAGGAAGAAGTGTGAGGCTTTCTATGGGTTTCATGCTGATGAAAGTCATCATATTCCTTCCTTATGACAGAGACCTAAAAGGCTCCTTCCTCAGTGGCCATCCTCAACACTATCCCTGGTGATCTACAACACGCCTCCCAGTGGGACCAGGTCTGTGCTGGTCACTGTCCTGTGCCACCCCTGCAAGTCACCACGCTGAACCAGCAGCTCAGATATTCCCACCCACACCCCGTGGATGATGGCATGGGAGAGAGAAACCCCGAGTCAAGTGAGGCTTTACCTGCCCTTGTCCAGGTAATCACTGGGGGAGGGTGACCCTCGGCAGAGCAGGGGAAATCCACGCTTTGTCCCTCAGTTACTGTCTGATCAGTGGGAATGATGAGAAACCTGGGAGAATCTGGAAGGGAAAGCAGTGACTGAGCAGCAGGAAACACTCAGGCAGCAAACTGAGGGAGTTCATGGGAGCAGAATCAGTCACAAGACTCAAATATACCCCACTGACAAAACACTGCATCCCAGAAATGTCACAGAATCTTCACAGGAGCAGCCTGGGAGCCCTTACCTTGCACTATGATCCTGGCTGTGGCCTGGATGGATCCCTCGGAGTTGCTGGCATTGCAGTTGTACTGCCCCTGGTCCGAGAAGGTGACGTTCTGAATGAAGAGTCCTCCAGAGCTGGTGATTGTGAAACGGGAATCCTGTGGCAAAGGAGAGCCCGTGCCAAGGGTCCAGCTGATGCGAGGGTGGGGGTGCCCAGAGACCCCACACTCCAGGGTGACACTTTCCCCAATCAGCACTTCAGTGTTCTGTGGCTGGATCACAAAAGTGGGTTTGGCTGGAAGGAAATGAGAGCTTTAGAAACCAGCTCAGCTGCCTGCTCACTGATGGGCAGAAGTCGCTTGGACTCCTCTGCAACCCAGCAACCCCCCCTGCTTCTTCCCTGACACCCAAATCCTCACTGTGAGCAATGCCCCCAGCACCTTCCCACCACCTCCTCACACCCACTCACTCCATGCTGGAGCATCCCCACGCCCGTGTCCCCTCACTCTTGTGCTGCAGAATTCATCCCACACTTCAAACTCCCTCTCCAGTCCCAAATTACCTTCCATCTCTAAGCACCCCTTTTCCCACTCCAGTGGGAACCCCTTAAGCTCAGGCCTCACTTGGCTGTCAGCCACTCTCTCCCCCAGCACACCAGGAACATCTTGGCCTGTACAGAGCCGGGACTGACTCTGATTTAGGTCCACTCCCATCCCAAAGCCGAGCCAGGTCATCAAGGGATGCACAAAGCTCAATTACATGGGGTGCCAAAATAGCGCAGCACGACTTCCTGTGTCTTGACCTCGCCAGCAATGTTCTTGGCCATGCACTGGTAGACGCCTTTGTCCGACTCCTTGGTGTTCTGGATCATCAAGGTACCATCTTGCAACAGGTTCAGGCGGTTGTCATCTTTCATGTCAATCTTGTTACTGAAAAAACAGCCACAAACAGGCAAAATCTGAAAGGAATAAAGGCTGGTGGTTCCTCCTCGAGCTGCTGGGGTTTCTGGGGGCTTTGCTTGCCTGGCAGAAAGCTGGTGTTTCTTGGAGCCATTCTGAGACTTTGTGAAATTTGCAGCAAGAGTTCTGATTCACAGCACTGAACTGCAGCTCCAGCTCCGATTTACTCCCTGGGTGAGCTGCTTTTTCTCTCCCCCCTGATTACACAGGACATTTACAGCCCATCAGGAGAGCGCTCTGTTCCCATGTCACAGCATCGCTGCCATTGTCAGGGCGTCCTGGCCCGGAAAGTCTGTTCTCCTTACTCACTAAGTGCAAATTTAACAATGAATTAATATTGTTCTTGTGTGCAGTCTTTGCTGTTCAGACTTGAGGCTCAAAGGCCTCAGAGGAGCAAAAAGCTCTGAGAGGGCACCACGGGACCCCAACACAGCTTGGACTCCAACCCAGCCCGAGAGCTGTGAAACATCTTCCTTCTTTCTGCTCTGACCTGCGACTCCTGGATCCCAGCCCGTGGCAGAAGGTCCCAGTGCTGCATCCCATTTGTCCCAGCACGAAGGAATCTTGGATGGCTGCAGATGACTGAAAGGGAAGAAGGGACCTCTCTCCCCCTAGGACAAAGGCTGAACCCACTATGCAATCTAATCTGCTTGCTGGGCATTTATTTAATTCCCCTGGTGTCTCCTCACTCCAGCCATATCTCGTTTGTGGAACATTTATTATCATTGCCCTTCTTACAATGCTGTCTTTGGGAGCCTGCCAGCATTTCCCTAACAAAACCTTCCTTCCAAAGGGACTTAACTCAGCCATAAACTTTTGCTCTGGGCTGAAACTCTGCCTGGTGGGGGGTTTGCTGAAGAAGCACACATTGATCATTTTTATTAATAACCGAGCCCTGCTCAGGCTTCACCAGACAAGAAGCTCGTAAAGCAGCAAAGCAGCTTCACTTCCACAGTGGGCAACTGCCTGAGCATAGAATATTTTACTGTGTAGCATTTCCCAGAACACTCTGGCATCTAGCACATAACCTACACACGAATTTGCAAGTTCTGTCCTTCAGTGGAGCATGGCAATTTTTCCCTTTGGAAAGAAACCTCATACCTAGCACAATCAGCCTTTAGTGAGAAGCACTCCAGCAGTTAACAAATGGCAAGCATGGTGGCTGAGAGCAACATGAAACACTAATTTTATTTCTTTCCTGATCAAAAGACAATTGCTTTCAGCCTGCAGAGAATGTTTATAGGAAAGTTATAAGCTCTTGGAATCCATTACAAACGCAGATGAAATATTTCAAATGCAGATGAAAACACCACTTGGATTACGTGGCCACCAGAGAATGCTGTTAAAAGGAAGGTAAATATAACCCATGGAATAACCATTTCTTTTTTCTTCTTTTCTTTAACGTTGTGTGAAACAGCTTTTGTAATTACAGGCAGACACTGAGGAGCTCAGTGCTTGAAAACCTTTGCCACCCCAGGGCTCCTTGCATGTGACTTACTTGTTGTGCAGCCAAATTATGGCAGGCTTTGGGTTGCCTTCTGCCCTGCAGGTGAAATAAACTGTGTTTCCCAAGAGCACATCAACGTCGTGGGGTTCTGAGGTTATTCGAGGCCTCTCTGCAAAACACCATTTGAACACAACCCAGTCCAAAGCAGCACAAAACCACCTGCAGCCCAGCTGAGGGTACGGTGGGGCACACAACACCCATCCTGCAATGCCCCAAGAAACAGGCACCAGCAGAGCCCTAGGCACAGCAACATCTGCTCAGAGCCACCCCAAAACTCACTGTCACCTGCAAATGTCATGGAGGAATAGCATCATTCACCTGAACCCACTAAAAGCCCTGGGGAATTGTGGCTGTTCCTATTCTCAGTATGTTGGGCAGTGGATCAGTTCCTGCAGACCTGACTGTAGAGTGGTTCATTATAGAGCTGCTCCCTGTGTCCCCCCAAAGAAGCAAAGAAGTCAGTAGCATCCTCACTTGGCTTTTTCTGCCCTTGGCAGCCTGCAGCTCCCTGCTCCACCTGAACATAGAGCCAGCTCCCTGCAAGCCACACCACTTCCCTCCCAACAGGATTTCATTCATTATGGCCCTAATTCATCACCCCACCCCTATCCAGCCAAGCCTTTCACTGTGCTTCACTTTGAGATGTCCTCAAGCACCAAGCAAGTTAAACACTGAAAGGATGTGCTAAAATAGAGAGGAATTCATGGACAAGCCCTCGAGTGCTTGATCTTGATTCAGTGAAAAGCTTACCCATTTCACAATCTGCATGCTCACCAACAATCCAGCAAAACCAGCTGGATTATTCCTAAAATTGAGTACCTGTCACTTCCTCCAGTGGAAGGTCAGTGTCCTCACTCCTTAGACCACAAGTTAATGGCTCAGCAAAAATCCCCAAAGGCAAACCCAGCACAGCCCAAACCCAGCACAGCCCCACAGAACAAAACGCTGCTCCAGGGCAGATCTGCCCCTCTGGCTCACAGCTGCTCAAAGCCATGGGTTAATGGTACCAGCAGCTTTCAGACCAACTCAGATATCAGCCACCTGCATGGGCAGAGCTTTGTGCTGAGCTCTCTATCATTTGTCTTCCCAGCTGGCACACCACCAGAGTGAAAGCCAAATGCCAACAAAATCTTCCCACCAGGTGCTCTGGCTGATTCAACAGACACCCCACTGTGTGCCCATGCCTAAACCAGAACAAATTTGCACTAACAGCTGTACTGTGGCACTGGGAGTGTGTTGGGGACAGTTTTGTGTCACTCCATGTGTCCCCAGCTGCTTTCCCTAGGCCCTCCCTATCCCCTCTCTGTTGAGGTCACAGACCCATTTGTGCCAGCTCAACTCTTTGCATGGCTGTGCCCTAAATTAAGCTGTGAAATGGTCAAGATCTTCTACAAAAACAAGCTGAATTTAATGGAGAGCTCTTCAAAATCCAGCTGAGCTCACACATTTGGCTCACAGCAGGGCCCCGCACAGCTGGACTGGCATATCCAGGAGGGATGCTAACAGCCAGCCCATGTCAGTGGGAATTTCTCAAACTGACTCTACCAGCAGCAGAATACCACGGAACTACAGCCAATGCTTGTACTAACCTCCACTTAAAAATCAGAGTTTTAACCTACCTCCACTTCAAAATCAGAGCTTTGTCTTTTTTCTATGTGAAATTATTAACTTTAGGATTTTTCAGAACAAAGCCTAATTTAAAATTCTAAATTTAAAGAATAACAGCCTAACAAGAGCCATCAGTTACACCACAATCAAGCAAAGCATTCATCTACATATCTTCCATGCTCTCCCACAGGTTTCCAGTTGTGTTTCTAGCCACTGCAGCTCTCCCAGTGTTCCCCTTCTGCTCAGCCTAATGTGGGGTATTTCCTCTGGTTCCTGGTTTAGCCACTGTTGCAGCAGATCCTAATAAACCAGATCTAATAAACCAAGACAACACCCACCAGCCAACACAGAGCTGCCTCCAACACCTCTGGGAATGTCAGCTTCCTCCTGCAACCCCACTGGGATTTTCCCGTTTCAGCAGTGAAGGAGGGAGAGATCAGGGTGCCAGCAGAGGGAAGAGGGAGGAAAAGGGATGGAGGAAGCAATTCCCAGACCAAAGCCCAGCTCCCGGGGCTGAGGGCGGCCCAGGGAGGGGTTTGACCTCTCTCACCACAGTTGAACTCCTGGGCGCTCAGGGTGACGATGGAGCGGCCGTGCAGGTCCCGAGGAGCCTCGCAGGTGGCAGCTGTCTGGATGCTGCCCTGCTCCGCGTATTTCTTCAGCAGCTCTGCCAGCCACAGCAGGTCACAGTCGCAGAGCAGGGAGTTGGAGTCCAGCCGCCTGCAACAGCCAGGAAAAGGCAGCTCGGTGCCCAGCCTCCCACTGCTGTGCTGCCTTCCCTCCAGGGCACAGGAGGGGCACAGTCCTCTGCAGTGAAGGGTCACTCGGGTGGTTTGCCCTGCATTTGATTGTATCCCAAGTGAAAATTTGAGATGTCTCACTGGCATGGTGGTTAACTAGGATGCTTAACCAAGTAGAGGGGTTTAATTGTAAAACTAACATTACCATCAACCATTCCAGTTTCAAATAGAAATGATTCATTTAAACTGGATTATGCATTTTTTTTTGACTAATTGAGACACTGAAATATTGGGGTTTACCCTGGGATGGAGATTTCAACCTTTACTGAATTCTATAAGAACTGCCTCTGTTACAGCTTTTCTGTTTTAGTTCCAAAAAACCTCCCCCTTGATTTATGTGTGGATGGGATCGGATCCTTTCTGTAACAGCTGTGAGGGGTTGCAGTGTTTCTGCACAACTGGAAGAACTTTTGCTGCTGCAGCACAAGCCTGAACCACGGCGAACGGAGCTCCAGCGACCTCCCAGTGCCCCCAGCTCTGCCCTGCACTGACCTCATTCCTACGAGCAGTGCTATCCATGAGGATAAATAAGGACTACAGGGGGATTAGTTTGTGCCTCCTTCCCCACTGACAGTTTTACAGCCCATAGGTCTGGGCCATCCAAAAAAA